>JAHIAM010010621.1:0-12371 GCA_021605205.1 Aegilops longissima | reverse complement strand
ACCGCTACTATATACCACACCACCGCCATATACCACCTCCATATATCCACCACCATATATCCACCACCAATCCGAAGTTCTTTGCATATTAGGTTTGTTTTCGAGATCCATCTAGTTTCCGATTCGTGTTTTTGCCGAGTAGGTTTCGAAAAAAAATTCAAAAAACGCACTTTGTCAAAAATTCTTCTCGCCATCCTATTTTTTAGTGTTTTAAGTGTATTGAGACAACAATTTATAGGAAGTTTTTTTGACCTTTCTTTCAGCTTTTTGGGTCCGCAATCAAAAATTTTTTTTTTAAGTCAAAAATTTCTCAGCCCATCCCGCTACTTTGACCTGGGAAGAGTTTTTGAGACACTCGCCATTATAGTGATTTTTCGCAAGAGCCGCGCAAAAAAAAAAAAGCATTTTTTTCCAGTGTGTTGCTCCGTTGTTTCAGGCAGCTGCTGATTTTGTTAGTGTTCTAGGCTCATTTCAGTGCACGGCCCAGTTTAGGACCAAAGACAAGCATCGTGCTGGAGCGCTTATTCAACTTTGCATCTCTGAATTGATTATTGCTAACTTTTTTTGCTAACATATTATAAGCCTTCCCAGCCCACATACATCTACATCGTATGCTTGACTCTCCCTTGTAATCGCCTATCCAAGCTTTGAGAGTTTTGACTACATCGCTTCATCATCACCGTCCGGGTAAGAACTGTAAGAATTTGAGATTTACCGACGGATTTGTGGATCGTCCACCACACCACCACCACTCACTTCCTAGTAGTCCGTCGAATCATATTCTTGTGTGTTTCTATTGTTGCTAACCATGGCAGGATCAAGTCGACGAGACTGGACCGGGAGAACATGACAAACAAAGCGCTACATGATAAGTTTCTAACAAATGATGAGGGCAGTGGACTATGTGCTAAATAGATTTGAAGAGGCCACGGAGAAGATAGATGGCATTGAGAAGGCGCTCAAACAAAGCTCGAGCAACAAGTTTAATGAATTGCTCAAGGCCTACCATCACCACCACCGCTGCACCTAACGGACCTCATTTACAACAACATGGACTACCTCCACATCGCAAACAGCCCTCCGCCGAGCTTCCTGTGTCCCTCTTCACCCGCTGCTAAGCCATGTCTGGTGCTGATACTGATACCTCTCAGGTCTCCGCCGGCACAAGGGGGAGGATGATTATGTGAGAGCTTACGAGGATGAGGTTGATCAACATCGTAACTAACGGCAACCACCAAAGACCACAAACCACCAGGTCGCCCACATGCAAACAATGGCACAATTCGGCCCCCCTTCAGTACGAGATCATGACCATCTCCCTAAACTGAAATTGAATATTCCACCATTTGAGGGTAGATATGTTCCTGGATATATATCTTACTTGGGAGTTAGAAACTGAACAACGATTTATATGTTTACAATATCCCGAGGAGAGACGGTTCCCGCCTGCTTTGAAGCTTTCACTAGCCTTTGCATGTGTTTGGTGGTCCAACATTGTAGATTATATCCCTGTTCCAGCCATTTGGGCTGCTTTGAAAACTGCTATGCGTAGACGTATGGTTCCACCATATTATCAACGTGAATTACTTCAAAAATTGCAGCGCTTAAGACAAGGAAAAATTCGGTAGAAGAATATTATCAGGAATTACAACCTGCTTGATTAGATGTGGTATTGTTGAGGAGAATGAAGCTAATGCTTGCACGCTTTCCGGGTGGATTAAATAGAGAGATTCTGCATCATTCTAGACTACAAGGATTATAATAATATCACCGATTATTCCATCTTGCTTGTAAAGCTGAACGTGAAGTGCAGGATCGACAGTGCCTTGGCGCTGACTAACTTTTCCGCAGGTCGACCTTCATCATGGACACCACGCGGCATCATCTACTTCCACACGTTTCTACTACACCGGCATTCTCCGCCGGCTGCCACCTCCAACCGTGATACAAGAAAGCAGGCACAACCACCACTATCTGCCAAGAGTACACCTGCTGGCCTTCACACAGAGCTCTTCTTCTTCCATGGCGTCAACAAAGGTACACAAGTGATATTATTTGTCGTCAAGTAAAGGGAAGAGGACATTTTACAGAGAATGCCAATCTCAGCGTGTGATGATTGCTACCGAGGATGGTGGGTATGAGTCTGCTAGTGACTATGATGAAGAGACTTTGGCTCGGTTATTACACATGAAGAACACGGTGGAGATGATTCTGATCCTGAGACGCAATACATGGCTGCCAAGATGTCGATGTGTATGAATGTTTAGTTGCTCAACGGTTTTGAGTGTGCAGGTACATATGCTGAGCAAAATCAGAGGCATAACTTGTTCCATACAAAGGAGTTGTGAAGGAACGCCTATTCAAGCTCATCATAGATGGAGGGTTTGCAACAACTTGGCTAGCATGGATATGGTGGAGAAGCTTTCTCACCACAAGACCACATCCACATCCTTACTACATCCAATGGTTCAACAACAGCAGAAGGTTAAGGTAACACGACTGCTCGGTAGCATTTTAGTATCTCTACATGCCGATTATGTTGATTGTGATGTGGTACCTATGCAAGCATGTTTTATTACTTGGTAGACCATGGCAATTTGATAAAATTCTGCACACCATGGTAGAAACAATCAGTATACTCTTGTTCCTCACAAGGATAAAAATATTACTTTGCTTCCTATGACTCCTGATTCCATTTTTGAAAGATGATATTAATAGAGCTAATAAAGCAAAACAGAGAAAATAAGAGTGAAAATCAGATTGTGGTAAACGAATTTGAGCAACAAATGAAGTTTCAATAATAAACCATCTAATGTTGCTTCTGAAATTAAACCGAAAAGTGCATGTTTATTTGCCACCAAATCTGATATTGATGAGCTAGATTCTAGCAAATCTGTTTGCTATGCTTTTGTGTGCAAAGAGGCATTATTTTCATTCGAGGACGCAGCTTCCTCTTTGCCCCCTGTTGTCACTAACATTTTGCAGAGTTCGCTGACGCCTTCCCACAAGACGTACCACCGGATTACCACCTATTCGAGGGATTGAGCATCAAATTGACTTAATTCCGGTGCATCGCTACCCAACCGTGCACCATACCGCACCAATCCAGAGGAGACGAAGGAGATTATACGCCAAGTACAGGAACTGCTCGACAAAGGTTATATACGTTAATCTCTTAGTCCTTGTGCTCTTCCTATTATACTAGTGCCTAAAAAGGATGGTACGTCGATGATGTGTGTTGATTGTAGAGGCATTAATAATATTACTATTCGCTATCGCCATCCTATTCCTAGGCTAGATGATATGCTTGATGAATTGAGTGGCTTCACAATATTCTCCAAAGTTGATTTATGAGTGGATACCATCAAATTCGTATGAAATTGGGAGATGAATGGAAAACAGCATTTAAAACTAAGTTTGGATTATATGAGTGGTTAGTCATGCCTTTTGGGTTAATCTAATGCACCTAGTACTTTCATGAGATTAATGAACTAAGTTTTACACGCTTTCATTGGACGACATTTGTGTAGTTTACTTTGATGATATACTGATTTTTATAGCAAATCTTGGAAGAACATTTGGAAATATTTACGCGGTTTTTTAATGCTCTACGTGATGCACGCTTGTTTGGTAACCTTGGGAAGTGCACCTTTGCACCAATTCTAGTATCTTTTCATTATGTTATTATTCCACAGGAATTGAAGTTGATAAAGCCAAGATTGAAGCTTATTGAGAGTTGGCCGCAGCCCAAAACGGTCACACAAGTGAGGAGTTTTCGACTCGCTGGTTTTATATATGCTTTGAGAGACTTTAGCACCATTGTCGCACTTCCTCAATGAGCTTACAAAGAAGGATGTGCCTTTTGTTTGGGGTACCGTGCAGGTGAAGCTTCTCTCACGGTATTGAAAGATAAGTTGACACATGCCCTTTACTCCAACTAATTGACTTTTAATAAGACTTTTGAGCTTGAATGTGATGCTAGTGGAATTGGATTAGAGGTGTGTTATTACAAGATGGCAAACCTGTTGCATACTTTTCTCAAAAATTGAGGGCCTAGTCTGAACTATTCTACTTATGACAAAGAATTATATGCTCTTGTTGGACTTTAGAGACATGGCAACATTATTTATGGCCCAAAGAATTTGTTATACATTCTGATCATGAATCTTTGAAACATATTAAAAGTCAAGCTAAACTGAATCGTAGAGACATGCTAAATGGGTTGAATTCATTGAGACTTTCCCTTATGTCATTAAACACAAGAAGGGTAAAGAAAATGTTATTGCCGATGCTTTGTCTCGCCGACATACTATGCTTTCACAACTTGACTTCAAAATATTTGGTTTGAGACCATCAAAGATCAATATGCATGATGCTGATTTTAAAGATGTAATGCAGAATTGTAAAGAGGGAAGAATCATGGAACAAGTCTGTTATTAATGATGGTTTTGTGTTCCTGCTAACAATGCTATGCATTCCTGCTAGCTCTGTTCGCTTTTTTGTTGTTGCAGGAGGTGCATGGAGGAGGATTAATGGGACACTTTGGCGTGAAGAAGACGGAGGATATACTTGCTACACATTTCTTTTGGCCAAAGATGAGACGTAGATGTTGAGCGCTTTGTAGCTCTCTGCATTACATGTCAAAAAGCTAAGTCATTCACTCAATCCTCATGGTTTATATATGCCTTGTTTTGCCTCTAGTGTTCCTTGGGAGGATATATCTATGGACTTTGTTTTAGGTTTACTCCTAACAAAGAAGGGAGGGATAGTATATTTGTTGTCGTGGATAGATTCTCTAAAATGGCACATTTTATACCATGTCATAAAAGCGATGATGTCAGTTAATGTTGCTGATTTGTTCTTTTCGTGAAATTATTCGCTTGCATGGTGTGCCAAATACTATTGTTTCAGTATCATGATACTAAATTTCTTAGCCACTTTTGTGGATGTTTATGGGCCAAGTTAGGGACTAAACCGCTTTTAGTACTACTTGTCACCCCCAAACCGATGGACAAATGTAGTAGTCAATAGAACATTGTCTACTATGCTTAGGGCTGTTTTGAAGAATAATAAGAAAATGGGGAAGAATGCTTGCCTCATATTGAATTTGCTTATAATCGTTCATTGCATTCTACTACTAAGATGTGCCTTTTGAAATTGTGTATGGCTTCCTACCTGTGGCACCTATTGATTTGTTGCCTCTTCCATCTTCGGAGAAGGTTAATTTTGATGCTAAAGAACGTGCTGAATTGATTTTAAAATGCATGAGTTAACTAAGGAAAACATTGAGCGATGAATGCTAAATATAAACTTGTTGGAGATAAGGGTAGAAATATGTTGTCTTTTGCACTGGAGATCTTGTTTGGTTACATTTATGTAAGGATAGGTTTCTAACCTATGTAAATCAAAGCTAATGCCACGTGTTGCTGGTCCATTTAAGGTGTTAGAGAAAAATAAATGATAATGCATATAAACTTGAGCTGCCCGCAGATTTTGGGGTTAGTCCCACTTTTAACATTGCAGATTTGAAGCCTTATTTGGGTGAGAAGATGAGCTCACGAGGACTTACTTCATTTCAAGAAGGGAGGATGATGAGGACATCAAATTTCATTGTTACAATTCCACAAGCCCCTCGCTGCTATATATACCGACCAATTACCAGAGCTCACAAGACGCCAATTGAATTATCGTACTTTCGCTTTCTGGTAACGATTCCAATGTTCATGAGAATATGATGCCGTTTAAATTGGATACATTTGTTTTGCTTACAAATGAAGGGCCTACCATGGACAAGAAAGATGAACCTTGAGCAAGTTCAAGCATGAGATGTTAATGGTACGCGCAAGGGGAACAAGAACGGAGTTACAAGTGATGATTCCAGGACTTTAGTCACCCTAATGAGTGCATGAGCCTTGGACGAAATATACAAGATGCCACTTCATAATATTCGTCCATAGGCTATTCTAGGTGCTTATAACACTCTTATTAATGGGCCAGGCCCATGTAATTTGGAAATACTTAAGTATAGGCTGTTTTAGAGTCCAGATGTGGGGAAACAAGAGTTAGGGTTGATTTTGACCTCCACCAAGGGCCACGAAATTCTCTTCCTCCATATATACAGCCCTTAGGGCAATCGCTTAGACCTTGGGTTTTGCTTAGATTAAAAGTTCGCCATAGCTGCAACTTCGCAGATTTCTGCTTGTGTTCAATCGACTGCATAAAGGCCACGTAACCCCACCTTGATCAATAAAGTTTTCATCTTATATTCGCAATATCCAGATTGCAATCTCAGCTTTCTTGCTTGTTCTTCGCTTGCTCGCAGGAATGTACATTCTCGTGGTCGTTGATCGTGTTCGCGTGGTCGATAACCTCTCGTAGTTGGTTTAGCGACAGTTAAGGCGCCGACGCTCTCGCGACGCCAGATTCGGATCGCCAAAGCTCGATTTCCTCCAAAGCGAAAACCACATCTCATCGAAGACGGGACACCTTAGCTTCTATCACTGCTGTCACTAATATTTTGCGGAGTTCGCCGACGCTCTTCCCACACAAGATGCCAAATCGGGATTACCACCTATTCGAGGGATTGAGCATCAAATTGACTTAATTTCGCAGTATCGCTACTTCCAACCGTGTAACCATACTGCATCAATCCGTGAGGAGATGAAGGAGATTATAGCGCAAGTACGTGAACCTGCTCGACAAAGGTTATATACGCAAATCTCTTTAGTCCTTGTGTTGTTCCTATTATACTAGTGCCTAAAAAGGATGGTATGTCACAGATAAAAGTTGATTGTAGAGGCATTAATAATATTACTATTCATTATCGCTATCCTATTCCTAGGCTAGATGATATGCTTGATGAATTGAGTGGCTCTACAATATTCTCCAAAGTTGATTTATGAGGTGGATACCATCAAATTCGTATGAAATTGGGAGATGAATGGAAAAACAGCATTTAAAACTAAGTTTGGATTATAAGAGAGGTTAGTCATGCCTTTTGGGTTTACTAATGCAATTTAGTACTTTCATGAGATTAATGAACTAAGTTTTACGTGCTTTCATTGGACGATTTGTAGTAGTTTACTTTGATGATATATCGATTTATAGCAAATCTTTGGAAGAACATTTGGAACATTTACGCGTTGTTTTTAATGCTCTACGTGATGCATCACTTGTTTGGTAACCTGGGAAGTGCACCTTTTGCACCAATTGTGTATCTTTTTTCTTGCTATGTTGTTACTCCACAGGAATTAAAGTTGATAAAGCCAAGATTGAAGTTATTGAGAGTTGTCCGAGCTCCAAAACGGTCACACAAGTGAGGAGTTTTCTTGGACTCGCTGGTTTCTATAGGCATTTTGTGAGAGACTTTAGTACCATTGCTGCACCTCTCAATGAGCTTTACAAAGAAGGATGTGCTTTTGTTTGGGGGTACCGCATGTGAAGAAGTTTTCACGGTATTGAAAGATAAGTTGACACATGCTCCTTTACTCCAACTTATGACAAAGATGGCAAACCTGTCAGATACTTTTCTCGAAAATTGAGTGGGCCTAGTCTGAACTATTCTAATTATGACAAAGAATTATATGCTCTTGTTCGGATCTTAGAGACATGGCAACATTATTTATGGCCCAAAGAATTTGTTATACATTCTGATCATGAATCTTTGAAACATAATTAAAGTCAAGCTAAACCTAATCGTAGAGACATGCTAAATGGGTTGAATTCATTGAGACTTTCCCTTATGTCATTAAACACAAGAAGGGTAAAGAAAATGTTATATACTGATGCTTTGTCTCGGCTGATATACTATGCTTTCACAACTTGACTTCAAAATATTTGGTTTGGAGACCATCAAAGATCAATATGTGCATGATGTTGATTTTAAAGATGTAATGCAGAATTGTAAAGAGGGAAGAACATGGAACAAGTTAAGTTATTAATGATGGTTTTGTGTTCCGTGCTAACAAGCTATGCATTCCTCGCTAGCTCGTTTCGCCTTTTGTTGTTGCAGGAGGCGATATGGAGGAGGATTAATGGGACACTTTGCGTGAAGAAGACGGAGGATATACTGCTACACATATCTTTTGGCCAAAGATGAGACTTCCGATGTTGAGCGCTTTGTAGCTACGCTGCACTACATGTCAAAAAGCTAAGTCACCACTAATCCTCATGGTTTATATATGCCTTTGCATGTGCCTAGTGTTCCTTTGGGAGGATATATCTATGGACTTTGTTTTAGGTTTACTCTCGAACAAAAGAAGGAGGGATAGCATATTTGTTGTCGTGATAGATTCTCTAAATGGCACACTTTATACCATGTCATAAAAAGCGATGATGCTGTTAATGTTGATTTGTTCTTTCGTGAAATTATTCCTTGATGGTGCCAAATACTATTGTTTCAGATCGTGATACTAAATTTTTAGCCACTTTTGGAGATGTTTAGGCTGTTGGGGACTAAACTGCTTTTAGTACTACTTGTCACCCCCAAACCGATGGATAAACCAAGTAGTCAATAGAACATTGTCTACTATGCTTAGGGCTGTTTTAAGAATAATAAGAAAAAAGAATGCTTGTCATATTGAATTTGCTTATAATCGTTTGATTCTACAACAAGATGTGCCCTTTTGAAATTGTGTATGGCTTCCACCCCGGCACCTATTGATTTGTTGCCCTTCCATCTTCGGGAAGGTTAATTTTGATTAAAGAACGTGAATTGATTTTAAAATGCATGAGATAACTAAGGAAAACATTGAGGGTATGAATGCTAAATATAAACTTCGGGTGGGAGAAAACATGTTGTCTTTGCACCGGAGATCTTGTTTGGTTACATTTGAAGGATAGGTTTTAATTTGCAAATCAAAGCTAATGCCACGTTGATGGTCCATTTAAGGTGTTAGAGAAAATAAATGATAATGTATAAACTTGAGCTGCCCAGATTTTGGGGTTAGTCCCACTTTTAACATTGCAGATTTGAAGCCTTATTTGGGTGAGGAATATGAGCCCGAGGACACTTCATTTCAAGAAGGGAGGATGATGAGGACATCAAACCATTGTTACACCCCAGCCCCATCGCTACATATAAGGACCAATTACTAGAGTCAACGCCAATTAAATTATCGTTACTTTGCTTTTGGTAATGATTCTAATGTTCATGAGAATATGATGGTTTTAAATTGGATACATTTGTTTTGCTTACAAATGAAGGCCCTAGCTTGGAGAAGGATGGACATTGAGCAAGAACAAGCATGGAGATAATGCCTGCAAGGGGAACAAGAACGGAGTTACAAGGATGATTTGAGGACTTTGAAGCCACCATAATGGGTGCATGAAGCCTTGGACGAAATATAAAGATGCTACCAACATGTCGCCCCGAGGCTATACTAGGTGCCCACCTTATTAGTGGGCGCCCATGTAATTTGAAATACTTAAGTATAGGCTGTTTTAGAGTCCGATGTGTGGGGGAAAGAGGTTGATTTCGACCCTCCACCAAGGGCCACAAATTCCCCTTCCTCCATTAATACAGCCCTTAGGGCACCGCTAGACCTTGGGATTTGTTTAGTTGTTAGCCATTAACTTCGTACTTCGCTTGTGTCCAACACTACTAAGACCGCACGGATCCCCACCATTATCAATACTTCATATATTCGCAATATTCAGATTGCTTAATCATATTCTTGCTTGTTCTTCATTGCTTGCAGGAATAGACCTCGTGGTCGGTTGATCGTGTTCCGGGTCAATAACCTCGGAGTTGGTTTAGGATTGTAGCCAACGCGGCACGCTTTAGTCGAATCCAAAGTCGCTCCACCAAATCGAAGTTATCATCTCATCGAAGATCGACACCCTCGCCTATCACCACCTATTCGAGGGATTGAGCATCAAATTGACTTATTTGGATCGCTACCCAAAATACCGCATAATCCAGAGGAGACGGGAGATTATGCCCAACAGGAGCTGCTCGACAAAGGTTATATAGCGAATCTCTTAGTCCTTGTGATGTTCCTATTATACTAGTGCCTAAAAAGGATGGTACGTCTATGTGTTTGATTGTAGAGGCATTAATAATTTACTATTCGTTATCGCCATCCTATTCCTAGGCTAGATGATTGCTTGATGAATTAAGTGGCTCTACAATATTCTCCAAAGTTGATTTATAGTGGATACCATCAAATTCAATGAAATTGGGAGATGAATGGAAAAAGCATTTAAAACTAAGTTTGTATTATATGAGTGGTTAGTCATGCCTTTTGGGTTAACTAATGCACCTAGTACTTTCATGAGATTAATGAACAAGTTTTACGGTTTATTGGACGATTTGGGTAGTTTATTTGATGATATACTGATTTATAGCAAATCTTTGGAAGAACATTTGAACATTTACGGGTTTTTAATGCTCTATGATGCACGCTTGTTTGGTAACCTTGGGAAGTGCATTTTAAACGGATCTTTTTTTATGTTTTACCCACAGGAATTGAAGTTGATAAAGCCAAGATTGAAGCTATTGGAGTTGGCGAGCCCAAAACGGTCACACAAAGGAGTTTTCGACTCCTGGTTTTATAGGCTTTTGAGAGACTTTAGCACCATTGTGCACCTCTCAATGAGCTTACAAAGAAGGATGTGCCTTTTGTTTGGGGTACCGCACAGAAGAAGCCTTCACGGTATTGAAAGATAAGTTGACACATGCCCTTTACTCCAACTTTGACTTTAATAAGACTTTTGAGCTTGAATGTGATGCTAGTGGAATTGGATTAGAGGTGTGTTATTACAAGATGGCAAACCTTTCATACTTTTCTAAAAATTGAGGGGCCTAGTCTGAACTATTCTACTTATGACAAAGAATTATATGCTCTTGTTCGGACTTTAGAGACATGGCAACATTATTTATGGCCCAAAGAATTTGTTATACATTCCGATCATGAATCTTTGAAACATATTAAAAGTCAAGCTAAACTGAATCGAGACATGCTAAATGGGTTGAATTCATTGAGACTTTCCTTATGTTATTAAACACAAGAAGGGTAAAGAAAATGTTATTGTTGATGCTTTGTCTCGCCTATACTATGCTTTCACAACTTGACTTCAAAATATTTGGTTTGGAGACCATCAAAGATCAATATGGCATGATGCTGATTTTAAAGATGTAATGCAGAATTGAAAGAAGGAAGAACATGGAACAAGTTTGTTATTAATGATGGTTTTGTGTTCCGTAACAAGCTATGCATTCTGCTATCCTCGTTTTTGTTGTTGCAGGGAGGCGATGGAGGAATTAATGGACACTTTCGCCAAGAAGACGGAGGATATACTTCACATTTTTTTCCAAAGATGAGACGGATGTTGAGCGCTTTGTTGCTCCACTACATGTCAAAAAGCTAAGTCACGACTCAATCCTCATGGTTTATGTATGCCTTTGTCGGCCTAGTGTTCCTTGGGAGGATATATCTATGGACTTTGTTTTAGGTTTACCTAACAAAGAAGGGAGGATATATATTTGTTGTCGGGATAGATTTAAAATGGCAATTTATACCATGTCATAAAAATAAAATGTTTGATTTGTTCTTCGTGAAATTATTCCTTGCATGGTGTGCCAAATACTATTGTTTCAGATCGGATACTAAATTTCTTAGCCACTTTTGGGATGTTTATGGGGTTGGGGACTAAACTGCTTTTTAGTACTACTTGTCACCCCAAACCGATGGATAAAAAGGTAGTCAAAGAACATTGTCTACTATGCTTAGGGCTGTTTTGAAGAATAATAAGAAAATGGGAAGAATGCTTGCCTATATTGAATTTGCTTATAATCGCTCATTGCATTCTACAACTAAGATGTGCCCTTTTGAAATTGTGTATGGCTTCCTACCGCAATTGATTTGTTGCCCTTCCATCTTGGAGAAGGTTAATTTTGATGCTAAAGAACGTTGAATTGATTTTAAAAATGGAATAACTAAGGAAAACATTGAGCATGAATGCTAAATATAAACTTGTGGAGATAATAGAAAACATGTTGTCTTTGCACCGAGATCTTGTTTGGTTACAGTAAGGATAGGTTTCCAATTTCGCAAATCAAAGCTAATGCCACCGTTGATGGTCCATTTAATTTAGAAAAATAAATGATAATGCATATAAACTTGAGCTGCCCGCAGATTTTGGGGTTAGTCCCATTTTAACATTGCAGATTTGAAGCCATTTGGGTGAGGAATATGAGCTCACGAGGACACTTCATTTCAAGAAGGGGAGGATGATGAGGAATCAATACCATTGTTACACCCACAGCCCCCAGCTACATATAACAATTACTAGATTAAACGCCAATTAAATTATCGTATTTCGCTTTCTTGGTAATGATTTAATGTTCATGAGAATATGATGCTTTAAAT
>JAHIAM010010618.1:0-17960 GCA_021605205.1 Aegilops longissima | reverse complement strand
TCCGCACTCCTATGTCCCCAAGGCCCCTTTACGCTTTTTCCGTGAGCGGTACTAAACTTTCTCGAATGGACCGAGGTTTGTCAAGTGGCCTTGGTACACCACCGTAGACCACCGCAGTTTCGGTCATTTGGAGCTCGTTGGTACTCCAACGGTTAACCGCACCTCAAGAAAGGCCTCTTTTAAGTTGCAGCCCAACACCCTCCAAAACAGCCCAATAACCCATCTAAGTCACTTCCATGCTCTCCGTCTGCTCGATCATGATCGTGGGAAAACTACACCTCATTTGAGCTTCCTAGCTCCTTCTACCTATAAATATGCATCTCCCCCAAACCGGATCACAAACCCTAGCCACGCCCTCCAGCTCGGACACGTCCGTCCAACGGACAAAATCCGCTGCCGGTCCGCCAATTAGGGTCAGCACGCTGCCCGCCAGGCCAAGCCGCTGCCAGGCTCTGCAGGGCCTTTCCTGCTCAGCCTGCAAGCCATGCGCGCGCCTGCTCACAGGCCTTTCCTCAGGGCTGCCGCTGGCCGGCCTCGCCGCCAGCTGGCCGCCTGGCCCTGCCGCCTGCCGCGGCCTGCGCCTCTTCCTCCTCCGCCTTCCTCGCCCGAAGCTCCGCAAGCCCGCGCCTGGAGATCACAGTGATCTCAGATCCACCAAGCCCGGTTGAATTTCTCCCCCAAAAATCGCCTAAGTCTTATCCTGATTATTTTTATTGCATTTTCTTCATGCCATAACTCTGCACTGTGGGTCTGCTTGGGCGATAGCATACCAATTGTTCGCCTCAAGAGTAGATCATTTCAATTGCATAATTTTCATTTGAGCTCATCTTGATGCCCGAAATGCTGTTAGAAGAAGGCTATGTGATGTTAGTTTCTGTTTCTTAACAGAACATGCACTTTTGTCATTTTTGCCATGATTGATGTGAGCACACTATGATCTTGAGTCCTACATGTGTTTTATAATATGCCATGCCATCTTTACAGGGGTGTATGCCCTGTATTTTTGTGATCTCTGTGGTGACTAGCACAAGCATGCAAACTAGGCTTCATGATGTTGCTGATTTCAGCCCCTGTTTTGCTGATATTTTTATGCCATGTTAACTTGATGCTACCGAGAGATCCATGCATATTTTGAGATACTTCAGTAAGGATGTTTTGAACATATGGTTATGCTCTATCCATCAGTGCCCTTGTTTGCAATTATGGAGTGCCATAGCTTGAGTCAACCGAGCTCTACTTTTGCTATAAAATGTTTCCTGGCAGATTGTTTACATGTTATTCAATTTTGCCAAGGTTGTTATAGTTGATCCGTGTATGCTATGATGTTGTTCTTGCCATGTATACCTTCTATGCCATGTCTTCTTGATGGATGTATGCTTAGTTTATCATGTAATGCTCTGTAGTGAGTGCATCGAGCTCTAAAACATGCCTACTTGTTATCTGTTTTGTCATGCCCTGTTGCTGAATCTGTTAACGAAACTTGCTATATTGACATGGATGTTACTATATTTTCTGAACCCTTTTGGCTCATGGTCAGTAAGGGACTTTTGTTCTATGCTTTGAGTAGATTCATGCCATGCCTTGTTTTGCTATTATAATTTCCTGTAGCATGCTGTTTTCTTGCTCTGAACATTGCTTCCTGATGCTGATTTCTGGCATGTTAGTATTTTCTCTAAGTCTGTGAAGCTGATATATTTTGCACTTTTGCCATGCTTGTTTGGACCTGTTATGGTGTGTTTTAGCCGTAGCTCAGTGTTCATCTTTTGTCAAGCATCTTGAGTAGATCACTTCCATATGCTTTTCTGGTACGTTTGGGTGCATTAGCTTAATTTCTTGTTGCTTGCTATGTGGTATCATGCTGTTAATGGCAGATTTGTGCCATTCTTGTTTTGCTTATCATTTGCAAACCGTGCATCCGATTCCAGTGATCTTTATATCAATTTCAACCAAATCATCTCATCTTTTCCAGCGCATACTTGGTTTGCCAAGTTGATGCCTGGTTCATCATTTTCCTTCCGAGCGCGATACGCATTGCATATCACATCTCGCATATCATGCCATGTTTTGCATCATGTTGCTTGTGCATTGCACCGTGATTTATTGTGGTTCCTTGTTTGTGTTCTTGCTTTGGGTAGAGCCGAGACGAGTACGTGAACGAGGAACCTGTTGAGAACGCCGAGGATCAAGCTTTCGCAACTCTAAGAACTTTGCAGCAAGATGACCATACTCGAAATCACTTCTATCTTTGCTCGCTAGATGCTCGCCTTTTGCTATGCCTATGCTATGATGCCTATCACTTGCTATATCATGCCTCCCATATTGCCATGTCAAGCCCCTAACCATCCTTTCCTAGCAAACCGTTGTTTGGCTATGTTACCGCTTTGCTCATTTCTCTTATAGCGCTGTTAGTTGCAGTGAAGATGAAGTTTGTTCCTTGTTGAACATGGAGATGTTGTTCCTTGTTGGAACATGTTTACTTGTTGGGATATCACAATATATCTATTGCTTAATTAATGCATCTATATACTTGGTAAAGGGTGGAAGACTCGCCTTATGCCTCGGTGTTTTGTTCCACTCTTGCACCTCTAGTTTTCGCCATACCGTGTTATGTTCCTTGATTTCGCTTCCTTCCACTTGGTTGGGTGATTTATGGGACCCCTTGACAGTTCGCTTGAATAAGACTCTCCAAAGAAGTCCCAACTTTGGTTTTACCATTTGCCACCAAGCCTTTTTCCCCGGTTTTCGCGAGCCCGAGGGTCATCTTTATTTTAACCCCCGACCAGTGCTCTTCGAAAGTGCCGCAACCGAGCTCGCTCATGGGCCACCCGGGAAACTCGAGGCTTGGTTTTACTCAGAGCCTGTCTCATCCGGATGTGCCTCGAGAACGAGATATGTGCAGCTCCTATCGGGATTTGTCGCACAATCGGGTGGCTTTGCTGGTCTTGTTTTATTGTCGTCGAAATGTCTTGTAGTCCGGGATTCCGAGATCGATCGGGTCTTCCCAGAGAAGGAATATCCTTCGCTGACCGTGAGAGCTTATAATGGGCTTGTTGGGACACCCTGCAGGTATTATCTTTCAAAGCCGTGCTCATGTTATGAGGCAGATGGGAATTTGTTAATGTCCGTTGTAGAAAACCCGTTGACCTTAATTAAAATACATCAACCGGTGTAACCGTGATGGTCTCTTCGTCGGAGTCCGTGAAGTGAACACGTGTTGGAGTTATGTTTGACGAAGTAGTCTAGATCACTTCTTGATCGCTACTAGCTTCAGACCGTGCTTTGCTCCTCTTCTCGCCTTCTTTATGTAATATAGCCACCATATATGCTAGTCGCTGCGCAGCTCCACCTCAAAACTCGTCCTTCCTATAAGCTTAAATAGTCTTGATCTCGCTGGGTGAGATTGTGAGTCCCCGTGACTCATCGATTCTACCAAAACAGTGTGTGCCGACGATGCCAAAGGTAGGATTAACCAAGCTCAAGTGGGAGTTCGACGAGGAACGTGGTCGCATTATGTGTCTTTTCCTCGATGATCAGAGTGGAGCTCACCGGCACGATCGGGATCCGTGTAGCATTTGGGGTATCTTCTTTTATTTTGGTTCCGTAGTCGGACCTTGAGTGTAATCTGAATGATGGATGTTTATTTATGTATTGTGTGAAGTGGTGACCGTAAGCCAACTATGTATCTCTTTCCTTATGTATTACATGGTGTGTGAAGATTACCTCACTTATGCATTGCTTTCAATGCGTTATGCTCTAAGTCGTGCTTCGACACGGGAGATATAGCCGCATCGAGGGCTGCTATAAGTTGGTAATCGAGCCATCCCCACTTAGGAGCCCCCGCTTGATTGTTTGTCAAGCGTTGTTGAGTCTAGATCAAAAATGTTTTGAGTCTTAGGATTATATATATCGGAGAGTAGGATTCTTTTACTCCCCCCTTCGCTGCCTGGTGAGGTCTCCCGACGAGAAGTTTTGACTCTCCTCTCCTCAAATTTCACTAAAAAAATTAGGATCACGCTGGTATCTTGGAATCGTTCGATGGTTTTGTGACGAGAACATTGTTCTTGGTGCCTCCCGACATTTAGGGGTTGTGGCAAGGTCCCGGAGTTGAGCTCGAGGTGTTGTCATCACAATTTTATCGCTGCAGTTCGAATACCCGAGATTTACCGAAATCAAATCTTTTGTGCAGTTGTTGGTGAGATAACCCCGATAACCCAAAGATCAGGCAGCTCAGAGTATTGCCATGACTCAGATAACGGATGCTTTTCAAGGTCGAGGTACACGATTTCAAGGTTTCTTGGTTATGTGTTGACGGATGGATACAAATGGATCTAGGTATTGTTAGTTTGGGTGATATATTTGTGTCCCTCAGATCCCCAACACCGATTGCATAACCGTAAAGTTTCGAGTTTATAGGTGGGATTCAAGTAGCTCCTAGCATTTCTTCCCGCAGATATTAGGTTTGTGATTGGGTAATCCTTACCACTTATTTGTTCCAACATACCTTGTTTATTTTTTTTCATCAACCTTAATCAAGTGGCTTCTCACCTTATGGACGGTGATGTTAACTTTGGAATTCATTCTGCTCATCCTTGTTCAATGTTTATTGTGAAGACTACATGTTGCAATTTCTATCCGCTGATTCAACTTGTCTATCTGCTATCAAAGTGCTAACGGATGTCACCTCTTCAGATGGCTCCGCCAACGCTCCAATCCGAACGAAATGAAGGGAGTCACGAACCTCCACCTCCACCTCCGCCTCCCGGAGGCATGGCAAGCTATCATGGCAGCCACCAATGCCAATGCTCGATGATTTTGAAACTTTGCAAGAGCGCATCAAGGGCAAGGCAATCAAGGAAATCAAGGTCAAGGCAACAACCAGCCAGACTTTGCTACTCTCAATCAGTTCCTCGCTAATCAGCCAAGTCTTTCAGGCTCGTGTCGAGGCCACGACGCCGACTTTATTGGCTTGTGGACATCTGCAAACATTTTGAATGTAGCAATGTCGACTCGAGGACTTTGTCAAGTTTGCTTGCTTCAACTCAAGGACCAAGCTGCTGAGTGGTACCAGAATACAAAGATTCCAAGAGGTCGGTCATTACCGGGATGAGTTCGCACGAGACTTCGTGAGCTCACCACATTCAAAAGTGTTGTTGAGAGAAGCGTGAGGAGTTCCGCAATCTCAAGCAAGGCGGAATGTCTGTGTATCAATACAATATCCAGCTTCCAGAACTCGCCAGCTTGCTAAGCAAGACGCCCCGATGAAAAGAGCATGATCTATCAATTCGAGGTGGTATCGAGAAGATCTGCAATTAGCTCTTGTGCTTTTGAGCCGTAAAAGTATGATGAATTCTACAACATGGCATTGAAGCAAGAAGCTGCCCAGCTCAAATGTGAGGCTTCTAAGAAGAGAATCGGGATGCAGTCTCGGTCTTCTTCTTCCTCTCAAGTGGCAGCTAAGCAGAAGTTCTACCTTCCTCCTCCTCCGTCTCACGCCTTATCAATGAAGAACTCAGTGGTCGTGGATCTTCCCACCGCCCAACCCAAAGCTATCGTAACAAGTCTAATTTCAAGCTCCAAGGTCAAATGCTCCTTACCACCGTCTCGCCTCGTGAGGTGACTTGCAACAAATGTCAGCAGAAGGTCACTATGCTAACAAGTGCTTCAACCAAAGGCGCCTCCGCCCTCCTCCCGTGAAATCTTCCAGCAATGCAAAGGTCAAGCATAATCCCAAGGCTGCAAAGGTGAACATGATGAATGCAGCTCAACGGAGGAATCTTCTGTGATAATGGGTAATCTCCATGATATTCCCGAAAGTCTTATTTGATACCGGTGCATCGATTGTTTCATCTCAAGACCTTTTGCATTGCATGAGTTGGGTTATCAAGTATTGCCTAGTTCTTTATCAATTGTGTCCCCGGGAAGCAAATGACATAATAATTATGTCCCGATGTTTCATCAAGATGGGCGATTATAGATTTCGGCTAAACCAATTGTTCTTGACCTGGATATTGATCTTATTCGGGATGGACGGTTTTCAAAGACAAAGCTCATTGATTGTGCTCTGGAAATTCAATTGACTCACTCTTCTAATGATGTGATCATCTATGTTTCCGGATGAAACCATTCGGTTGTTTTCTCCAATGAGAAGGTGAATTGATGCTATCTCTCATTCCGCTTTGAGTACCAAGATGTCTTCCGAAGATTCAGGAATGCCTCCCATCGCCGCTTGAATTGACGATCTTGAGCCCGCATCAACCCGCTTTGCAAGCGCCCATACAAGCTTGGACCGATGAGTAAGGAATTGAAGAAGCAGCTCGAAAAAAGAGGCCCTGGGTTTGATAACGGTTCATCTCCTTGGGGTTGTGGTGTTTTTGTCCAGAAGAAGGATGGCACGGACCGATTTTTGCGCCGACACGCCCATTGAATAAGAAGACTATCAAGAACAAGTATCCACTTCCCAACATCAATGAGCTTTTCGAGCAACTCAAAGGTGCTAAAGTTTTCCAAGCACCTTCGGGGTTATCATCAAGACGGAACAAGATATTCCCAAGACAACATTGTAAAAGCTTTGGTTCTTATGAATATACGCCATGTCTTTCGCCTTGTCAATGCCCTCCAACATTCTCTTGAATGATGAACTTCATCTTCAACCCCTACACCAATGAATTGCCTTGGTCTATCTTGATGATATTTTGGTCTTTCCATGAATAAGAAGGATCATGCCAAACATTTATGTGCTAGACAAGCTCAGAGAGCATCAATTCTATGCAAGTTTTCCAAATGTGAATTTTGGCTTGATGAAGTGCTTTATCTTGGTCATATCATCTCCGCCAAGGGCATCGCTGTTAATCCCGAGAAGGTGTCTGCAGGAATTGGGAACCTCGTATGTCAAGCAGCCGTAGTTTCTTGGTCGCTATTGTCAAGATTCATGAGAACTTCTCTAAGATTGCAAAGCCTCTTCCAACCTCCTCCGTAAGCATGTGAAGTATGCCGTCTCCCGAGTGGAAGTTGCTTCAATTACTCTCAAAGAGAAACTGCCACAGCCCCTGTCTTGACTCTCCCGATGAATCCAAGCCATTCGTTTTTGTGATGCTTTCTTCAAGGTCTCGGCTGTGTTGGGTAAACGAGTAATTTCAAAAATTTTCCTACGATCACGCAAGACCATGGTGATGGCATAGCAACGGAGGGGAGAGTGTTCCCACGCATTGAGACCGAAGCGAAGCGCATATTAACGCGTTGATGTAGTCAGACGCCTTCACGATCCGACCGATCCAAGCACCGCATCGCACCTCCGGTTCTTGGCACACGCTCAGCTCGATGACGATCCCCGAGTCCGATCCAGCAAAGGCCGGGAAGGAGTTCCACAAGACGACGGCAGGGACGATCTTGATGTTCTATCGCCGCAGGCTTCGCCTAAGCACCGCCACAATATGACCGAGGTGGAATATGGTGGAGGGGGCACCGACACGGCTAAGGAACGATCCGAGATCAACTTGTTCTTAGGGTGCCCCCCCGTGATATAAAGGAGCGGAGGGCCGGCCAGCCTTGGGGCGACTAGGAGGGGGGAGTTCCTCCTAGTAGGAGTAGGACTCCTTTCCTAGTCCTACTAGGAAGAAGGAAGGGGAAGGAAAGAGAGGAGAGGAGAGGAAGGGGCTGCGCCTCCTAGTCCATTCGACTCCCATGGAGGGGGGCCACCACCTCGGTGCAGCCCCTCTCTCCTCTGGCCCAATAAGGCCCATAACTTCCCGGGGTTCCGAACCTCCCGGCCTCCGGTTTTCTCCGAAACTTCCGAACCTTTCCGTGTCCAATATAACCATCCAATATATCAATCTTTATGTCTCGACCATTTCGAGACCTCGCATGTCCGTGATCACATCCGGACTAACCCTTCACATCAAAATAATAAACTCATAATAACCGCATTGAAACCTTAGGATACGGTTCGAGAACTATGTAGACATGACCTAGAACTATTCTCGTCAATAACCAATAGCGGAACCTGGATGCTCATATTGGTTCCTAATATTCTACAAGATCTTTATCGGCAAACCGATAACAACATGTTGTTCCCTTTGTCATCGGATGTTATTTTCCGAGATTCATCGCGTATCCAATACCTAGTTTAATCTCGTATCGGAAAGTCTCTTTACTCGCTCCAATACATCATCTCACAACTAACTCTTTAGTTGCAATGCTTGCAAGGTTTATGTGATGTATTACCGGAAGGCCTAGAGATACCCTCCACAATCGGAGTGACAAAACCTAATCTCAAAACGCCAACCCAACAAGTACCTTTGGAGACACCTGTAGTAACTTTATAATCACCCTAGCAGACGCTTGGTAGTACCCAAAGTGTTCCTCCAAACGGAGTTGCATAATCTCAAGTTACAGGAACATGTATGGGTCATGAAGAAAGCATTAACAACTAAACGATCAAGTGTTGCTAACGGAATGGGTCATGTCAATCGATCATTCAACAATGATGACCTTGTTAATCAAAAACAACTCCTTGTTCATGGTTAGGAAACATAACCATCTTTGATTAACAAGCTAGTCAAGTAGAGGCATACTAGTGACATACGCTTGTCTATATATTCACATGTATTATGTTTCCGTTAATACAATTCTAGCATGAATAATAAACATTTATCATGATATAAGGAAATAAATAATAACTTTTTATTGCCTCTAGGGTATTTCCTTCAGCCTCCCACTTGCACTAGAGTCAATAATCTAGATTACAAAGTAATGATCCTTACACCCATGGAGTCTTGGTGGATCATGTTTTGCTGGGAAGAGGCTTAGTCAACGGGTTCAAATTCAGATCCGTATGTATTTTGCAAATCTCTATGTCTCCCACTTGGACTTGGTCCCAATGGAATTGAAGGCCTTGATGTGCTTGGTCCTTTGTGAAATCTGGATTTTTGCCAAGGCAATTGCACCAAGATTGTCAGAAGATCTTCATCGTCCCGATGCACTAGGTATGACACCTAGATCGGAAATGAACTCTTTCATCCGATCTTCATTTGCTCCGCAGCTATGTACTCCGCTTCACATGTAGATCCCGCCACGACGCTTTGTTTAGAACTGCACCAACCGAACCCACCGCTTAATAAAAACACGATCCTTTGATTTAGAATCGTCCGGATCAAGGTCAAAGCTTGCATCGACGTAACCATTTACATAGCTCTTTGTCACCTCCATATACAGAAACATATCCTTAGTCCTTTTGTATTTCAGATGTTCTTGACCGTCCAAAGGATCCACCCTGATTACTTTGGTACCTTCCTGCCAAGCTTACCTACATACGCCGTCCTACACAGATTGCATACATGATAGAGCCTATGGCTGAAGCATAGGAACATCTTTCATTTTTCTATCTTCCTTGGTCGGGCATTGAGTCCGACTCAATCTTACACCTTGTAAACAGGTAAAAACCCTTTGCCTGATCCATTTTGAACCTTTTCAAAACTTTATCAAGGTATGTGCTTTGTGAAAGTCCAATCAAGCGCCTTGATCTATCTCTATAGATCTTGATGCCAATATGTAAGCAGCTTCACCGAGGTCTTTCATTGAAAAACTTTTATTCAAGTATCCTTTATGCTATCCAAAATTCTATATCATTTCCAATCAATAATATGTCGCCCATATAATATTAGAAATGCTAAGAGCTCCCACTCACTTTCTTGTAAATACAAAGCTCCAAAAGTCTCAGATAAACCCATATGCTTTGATCACACTATCAAAGCGCTTATTCCAACTCCGAGAGGCTTGCACCACCATAAATTGATCGTTGAGCTTGCACACTTTGTTAGCACCTTTTGGATCGACAAAACCTTCTGGTTGTATCATATACAACTCTTCTTCTAGAAATCCATTCAAGAATGCAGTTTTTACATCCATTTGCCAAATTTCATAATCATAAAATGCGCAATTGCTAACATGATTCGGACGGATTTAAGCATCGCCACGGGTGAGAAAGTCTCATCAGTCAACCCTTGAACTTGTCGAAAACCTTTTGCAACAAGTCGAGCTTTGTAGAGCTACATTACCATCGCGCCTTCTTTCTTAAAAATCCATTTATTCTCAATAGCTTGCCGATCATCGGCAAGTCTACCAAAGTCCATACTTTGTTCTCATACATGGATCCCATCTCAGATTTCATGGCTTCAAGCCATTTTATGGAATCTGGCTCACCATCGCTTCTTCATAGTTCGAGGTTCATCATGATCTAGTAGCATGACTTCCGAATAGGATTACCGCACCACTCGCGGATTTTGTTCGTTGATCTACGGTTCAAAGGACAACTTGATCTGAAGTTTCATGATCTTTATCATTATCTTCCTCACTAATCGGTGTAGGTGTTACGTAAACTGATTTGTGATTAACTACTTTCCAATAAGGGAGCTGGTACTATTACCTCATCAAGTTCCACTTTTCCTCCCACTCACTTCTTTCGAGAGAAACCTTTCTAGAAAGGATCCATTTTAGCAACAATGTTTTGCCTTCGGATCTGTGATAGAAGGTGTACCCAATTGTCTCCTTTGGGTATCCTATGAAGACACATTTTCCGATTTGGGTTCAAGCTTATCAGTTGAAGTTTCTTCACATAAGCATCGAACCCCAAACTTTCGTAAACGACAACTTTGGTTTCTTGCTAAACCATAGTTCATAAGGCCCGCCTCAACGGATTTTGACGGTGTCCTATTTAACGTGAATGCGCCGCCTCAAGAGCATAACCCCAAAATGATAGCGTAAACTGAAGAGACATCATAGATCGCACATATCCAAAGAAAGGCACAACGCTCGACACACCATTGCCTTGGGTGTTCCGGTGGGGAGTTTAAACTATTCCGCTTTGTTTCAAATGTAGACCAAACTCAGAATCAAATATTCGCCCACGATCAGATCGAGAAACTTTATTTTCTTATTACGATGATTTTCAACTTCACTCAAATTCTTTGAACTTTTCAAATGTTTCGACTTATGTTTCATTAAGTAGATATACCCATATCCGCTCAAATCATCTGTGAAGGTGAGAAAATAACGATATCCGCCAAGCTTCAACATTCATTGACCACATACATCCGTATGTATGATTTCCAATAAACTGTTGCTCTCCATAGTACCGAGAACGGTGTTTTAGTCATCTTGCCCATGAGGCACGGTTCAAGTGCCAAGTGATTCATAATCAAGGACTCAAAAGTCCATCAAGATGGAGTTTCTTCATGCTTTACACGATATGACCTAAACGGCAATACAAATAAGTTGCACTATCATTATCAACTCTATCTTTTGGTTTCAACATTATGAATATTGTATCACTACTATCGAGATTCATTAAAATAGACCCCTTCAAGGGTGCATGACCATAAAAGATATTATTCATATAAATAGAACAACCATTATTCTCGATTTAATGAATAACCGCCTCGATCAAACAAGATCCAGAATAATGTTCATGCTCAACGGCACCAAATAACAATTATTCAGGTCTAAAACTAATCCCGGTAGATGTAGAGGTAGGGCCGATCGCATCACATCGACTTTGGAACCGCTTCCCACGCCGATCGCCACCTCGCCCTTGCTGTTCGCTAATCCAGTTCCTGCTTCGAGTTGCAAATATTAGCAAGTAACCAGATCAAATACCTGTACTATCGAGCTCTAGTAAGGTACACATCAATAACAAGTATATCACATATACCTTTGTTCACTTTGCCATCCTTCTTATCCGCCAAATACTTGGGGCAGTTCCGCCCAAAGGACACCTGGCCAGAGAAGCACTGGGCCAGGTTAGGTCCGCTTTTTTTTCTCCCGATCAGAACTTGTTTGCTGTTCTTCAAGTTCCCTTCTTCTTCCCTTTGCCTTTCTTCTGAAACTAGTGGTCTTTTGACCATCAACACTTGATGCTCCTTTTTGATTTCTTCCCCGCAGCTTTTAGCATTGTAAGAGCCGGCATAGTCTTTACTAACCCTTGCATATTATAGTTCATCAAGTTTGTAGCTTGGTGGCAGTGATTGAAGAATTTTCAATGACACAATCATCCGAAGATTAACCCCGCTTGATTCAAGTGATTGTAATACCCAATTTTGAGTATGTGCTCACCGAGTAACTATTCTCTCCATCTTGCAGCTATAGAACTTATTGAGACTTATTCTCCCCGCATTCTGTTGAAATATCAACTTCAACTCGGAACATCTCATATGCTCCATGACGCTCAAAACGCCGGAAGACCCGGTTCTAAGCCGAAAGCATGGCACACCGAACTATAGAGTAGTATCACCGCTCGACGCTCACAACTTCGCTCAAGATTCCAGCAGGTTCCCCCAAAGGGTGCTTCCAGACGAATTTTCGTGCAGCAATGAGGATTATCCTCAAAGACGGACCCATGTAATTGCTACCATCATCTTTCAACTTTGCTTTCAAGGAACGATTAAAATTCAACGAACAACAAAGACGAGCCATCTATCTAAAAAACATAGACAAAAAATTATCGTACTAAGTTCATGATAAATTTAAGTTCAATTAATCATATTATTAAAGAACTCCCACTTAGATGACATCTCTTAGTTATCTAAGTGATCACGTGATCCAAATCAACTAAACCATAACCGATCATCACGTGAGATGGAGTAGTTTTCAATGGTGAACATCTTATGTTGATCATATTCGTTATATGATTCACGCTCGACCTTTCGGTCTCCGTGTTCCGAGGCCATATCTGATATGCTAGGCTCGCCAAGTATAACCTCGAGTATTCGTGTCAAAACTGGCTTGCACCTGTAGATGGACGAGAGCTTATCACACCCGATCATCACGGGTGTCTCTACCATTTAACTTTGGCAACGGTGCATACTCGGAGAACACTACTTGATAATTTTAGTGAGAGATCATCTTATAATGCTACCCAATCAAAGCAAGATAAGATGCATAAAGGATAAACATCACATGCAATCAATATAAGTGATATGATATGGCCATCATCATCTTGTGCTTGTGATTCCATCTCAAGCAATATGATCACCATCGCCACCGCGCCGACACCTTGATCTCCATCGTAGCATCGTTGTCGCCTCGCCAACTATTGCTTTACGACTATCGCTACCGCTTAGTGATAAAGTAAAGCAATTACATGGCGCTTGCATTTCATACAATAAAGCGACAACCATATGGTTCTGCCAATTGCGATAACTCGTTACAAAACATGATCATCTCATACAATAAAATATAGCATCACGCCTTGACCATATCACATCACAACATGCCCTGCAAAAACAAGTTAGACGCCCTCTACTTTGTTGTTGCAAGTTTTACGTGGCTGCTACGGGCTGAGCAAGAACCGTTTACCTACGATCAAAACCACAACGATATTTCCAAATAGACTGCTTTAACCTTCTCAAGGACCGGCGAGCCACACCGTTCAACTAAAGTGAGAGAAGACACCCGCCACCACCTTTAAGCAACGAGTGCTCACAGCGTGAAACCAGTCTCGGAAGCGGACGCGAATGTCGGTCCGGCCGCCCATCTCACAATACCGCTGAACCAAAGTATGACATGGGTTAGGTAGTATGACTTGTATCGCCCACAACTCACTTGTGTTCTACTCGCATATGACATCAACGATAAAACCGGCTCGATGCCACGCTTAACGAGTAATTTCAAAATTTTCACGATCACGCAAGACCATGGTGATGGCATAGCAACGAGAGGGGAGAGGTCCGCCCACGCACTGTGAGACCGAAAGCGAAGCGCTATATTAACGCTGTTGATGTAGTCGACGCCTTCACGATCCGACCGATCCAAGCACCGCATCGCACCTCCGAGTTCTTGGCACACGCTCAGCTCGATGACGATCCCCGAGTCCGATCCAGCAAAGGCCGGGAAGGAGTTCCAAAGACGACGGCGCAGGACGATCTTGATGTTCTACCGCAGGCTTCGCCTAAGCACGCACAATATGACCGAGGTGGAATATGGTGGAGGGGCACCGACACGGCTAAGGAACGATCCAGATCAACTTGTGTTCTAGGGTGCCCCCGCCTGTGATATAAAGGAGCAAGGGGAGGCCGCCAGCCTTGGGCGACTAGGAGGGGGGAGTCCTCCTCCAGTAGGGTAGGACTCCTTTCCTAGTCCTACTAGGAAGAAGGAAGGGGAAGGAAAGAGGGAGAGGAGAGGGGGGCTGCGCCTCCCAGTCCAATTCGACTCCCATGGAGGGGGGCACCACCCTTGGTGCAGCCCTCTCTCCCTCTGGCCCAATAAGGCCCATAACTTCCCGGGGTTCCGTAACCCTCCCTCCGTTTTCTCCGAAACTTCCGAACCTTTCCGTGTCCGAATATAACCATCCAATATATCAATCTTTATGTCTCACCATTTCGAGACTCCCTCATGTCCGTGATCACATCCGGACTAACCCTTCGGTACATCAAAATACATAAACTCATAATAACCGCCATTGAAACCTTGTTGCGGACTTACGTTCGAGAACTATGTAGACATGACCTAGAACTATTCTCGGTCATAACCAATAGCGGAACCTGGATGCTCATATTGGTTCTACATATTCTACTAAGATCTTTATCGGTCAAACCGCATAACAACATACGTTGTTCCTTTGTCATCGGTATGTTACTTTCCGAGATTCGATTCCGGTATCCAATACCTAGTTTAATCTGCTACGAAAGTCTCTTTACTGCTCCGTAATACATCATCTCACAACTAACTCTTTAGTTGCAATGCTTGCAAGGCTTTATGTGATGTGATTACCGGAAGGCCTAGAGATACCTCTCCGACAATCGGAGTGACAAAACCTAATCTCAAATACGCCAACCCAACAAGTACCTTTGGAGACACCGTAATTCTTTATAATCACCCATGCCAGGACGCTTGGTAGTACCCAAAGTGTTCCTCCGTAAACGGAGTTGCATAATCTCATAGTTGGAACATGTATGGCATGAAGAAAGCATTAACATACTAAACGATCAAGGTTGCTAACGGAATGGGTCATGTCAATCAGATCATTCAACTAAATGTGACCTTGTTAATCAAAAACAACTCCTTGTTCATGGTTAGGAAACATAACCATCTTTGATTAACAAGCTAGTCAAGTAGAGGCATACTAGTGACATACTGTTGTCTATATATTCACAATGTATTATGTTTGTTATACAATTCTAGCATGAATAATAAACATTTATCATGATATAAGGAAATAAATAATAACTTTATTTTGCCCTAGGGTATTTTTCATGGTTAATGCAAGAGAAGAGAGTTGGCCATACCTCTCAAAAGGGTTCAACAAAAAGAATCCCCATCACATCTTGAGTTAGGCTTTCCATGCATTGATAACATGGAGACATCTCTTGTTGGGAAGGAAAGTGACATTTTCACCGAACAAGAGCCTCAAGTATATCTTCACCAACCAAACCTCAACTCCGGCAAACTCGAGGGTCAAAATGATTCAAGAGACAACCCAAGTATTGAATATACTCCGGCAAGGCCAATGTGATTGGATGGAGTAGGAAGGCTTACGCAGTTTAACCTCAAGCCCTTCCAACCGATCTTTTGAAGCTTCCCAAATCTTCGTTGTTCCTCAAGGCTTTTTGCCAACCTCGTTCTCCTACTTTGGAAGTTCAATTCAGGCTCAACCCGGATACCATGGTGAAAAAGGGAAACGTGGTATCGAAAGGGCATTTCCAAGTACAAGTGCTTCCACATTGATGACAAAGATACTTTTTCTTCGAGGACCGGATTGTGGTTCCTAAGGGTGATCTACAAGTCATTATGAACGAGGCACACCCGCTTCATCCATTCATCCGAAGAAGGATGTACCATGACCTCGCAAGAAGGACCAATGAAGGAAATTGCTCAATTCTGAATGAGTGTGATGTCCCAGAAGAGTGAAAGGTAACACCAAAGACCAGCTGGTCTCCTCCAACCTCTTGCTATTCCAGATGGAAGTTTGATCATATTGAAATCTTTGATGGATTTGTCCGCGGGAAATGATGCTATCTTCTTGTCATTGACAAGCTTACTAAAGTGGTCATTTTCCCTATCAAAGAATCTATCACAGAGCTCAGTTGGGAGCTATACACCTCCGGATTGTCCTTGCGGCATTCCATAATTGATCTCTTCGACGAAGATCTTTACCTCCAAGTTTTGGGACTTTTCAAGGCCATGGGCACCAACATTGCTTCAAAGACAGCTTTCCACCTCAAACAAGTGGCCAGTCGAGCGAAATAATCAAATTTGAAGATATGCTGGGTTGTGTCATTTCCTTCGTATGAAATGGGAAGATTGTCTTCCATATGCCGAAGTTCTCCCAACAACAGTTGTTAGTTCGCAAGGCCCCATTCAAATTTCTATGGCAAAGTGTCGCTCTCAATTGGTCTGGACAGGAACGCCAACTTGGCAACGACTTGATCAGTAAAGAAATGGCAAAGTCATTCGTGAGAATTCAAAGCCGCAATCCCAAGAGCTATTATGATGACAAGCACCGTGTGGTTTTGAAATCGGAGACCATGTCACCTCCCCCCTCCAATAAAAGGCACTCGCCGTGATCAAAGGAAGCTTGCCCCAGATACGGGGTCCTTTCAAGATCATTAAAAGAGGCGATCTCCCTATCAACTTGAGCTCCCCAACTTCGTGCATGATGTGTTTCATGTCACACTTCGTGCTTCAAGACTTAACGCACTATCAACTTCAAGAAATTGACCCAAGAAGATCTCTTATCATGAGCACCCGCTGTTATTCTTGAAGAAACCGAAAAGACTCCAAAAGTCAATCAAATTCGAAAGTGAAGTGGTCACACCATTCCACCGGAAGCCACCGGGAGCGGAGGATCACCTGCCCAATATCCGGAGTTCTTTCATCCTAGATCCGGACGAGATCCTCTTGTGGTGGTGGAGGTTGTAACACCCCATGTAACTTTCCATATTTGTAACTCCAACTTTGCCATTTTCGCATTGTGTTATGATATTCCTCCGTGGTTGGGTTTTTTTCTTTTGCATTTTGTCCATGTCATGCATTTCATATCATGTCATTGTCATCTCATTTGCAAGTTTGTCTCATGATTCCGGCATTTTCCGTGTCCGCTTTTGAATCCCGACCTTTATGTCCCCCCCCTTTTACGCTTTTCCGGAGCGGTACTAAACTTTCCGAATGGAACGAGGTTTGTCAAGTGGCCTTGGTACACCACCGTAGACCACCGCCAAGTTTCGGGTCATTTGGATGTTTACTCCAACTTAACCGCCTCAAAGGCCTTTTTGTTGCAGCCCAACACCCTCCAAAACAGCCCAATAACCCATCTAAGTCACTTTGTTCCGGCCTCGATCACGATCGGGGAAAAACTACACCTCATTTGAGCTTCTACCCTTCACCAAAATATGCATTCCTCCAAACCGGATCCCAAACCCTAGCCCCCGCTCCTCCCAAGGGGACACGGGCCCCAAAAACTGGCCCGGCCCCGCCAATCAGGTCAACACCGGCCCTGGGCCCACACCCCCGCCTGCCTGGGGGGCCCTTCCCCCCCCCCCCCACACAAACCCTTGCCCCCCACGCCCCCGGGCCCCGGCCAGGCCCGGGCCCCACGCCTCCCCTCCCCGCCTTTCCTCCGGCCCCCTTGCCCCGAGCCGCGGCCGAGATCCCTGATCTAGAACCAAGCCCGTTGACTTTCCCCCAAAATCGCCTAAGTCTTATCCTGTGATTATTTTATTGCATTTTCTTCATGCCATAATTGCACCTGGCCCGCTTTGGGGAGATAGCATACCAATTGTTCGCCTAAGAGTAGATCATTTCATTCCATTGCATAATTTTCATTTGAGCTCATCTTGATGCCCAAATGCTGTTAGAAGAAGGCTATGTGATGTTAGTTTTCGCTTTAAAGAACATGCACTTTTGTCATTTTTGCCATGATTGATGTGGCACCATGATCTTGAGTCCTACATGTGTTTTTAATATGCCATGCC
>JAHIAM010010616.1:0-20703 GCA_021605205.1 Aegilops longissima | reverse complement strand
CGGGCCTACTCTTTCCGCTTTCTTCTGCTCTTCGAAGTTCTCCGTTCAAGGAAAGGATAATCTGTGGCCATGCCGGAGCTTGGTCGACAACAAGGACTAAAGGCACATATGCTGCTGCAGAACATCCACTTCACGGCAAGAACTCCGCGGTTCGGCCGGAGCTTGATGTTCCCGGCAAGCTTGCCGGAGCAAAGTTGTCGGGAGCGTCGCTTCAACAAACAAACCCTAGGGCTTGTTAGAGCAGATCGCTCCTAGCACTCTTGGTGTTGATCCTGGGACCTTTTGGTGGCGGCTTCGGAGCTCACGGAAAATAGTCACCAGAAATCAACTTCCTTCTTGTTCTGTCCAGCTTGATGGCGCTATACGTTGAGTCAGCTTGAGCACAAAAATCCCTGGTTCCATGTGTAACTTGAGGCGGCGACTTTGACAGCCATCAACAATATCATTCTCGAGCTCTTGGAACATGTTCCATCAGGCGCCAAAGCGCTCTTCTAGCTTTTCACTTCATCAACGAGGCTTCCATCAACGGACTCGATAATCTTTGTTCACTTGGCTGGACGACAAGTCGAGTCACCCCGATAATGAGCTTTGATCCCAAGGTCTACGATACACTCGAGACCGCAAGCAAACCTTCATACTCGCAAAGATTGTTTGTTGCTTGCCCTTGGGAAAGTGCATTTGGACTATGTACTTGAGGTGTTCTCCTGGGTGCGACAGCAAGCACGCCAAGACCGGGCGCCTTTGCAGCGAGAAGGCACCATCAAAGTACATCAGCCACTCTTGCTTGCTTCCTTGACGGGATGCTCATCTCTCGAATCTCTTCATCTCGCTACGCCCACTCGCTATGAACTCGCCAATTTCCGCTTTGGATAGTTGAAGTGCTTTCAAACTTGAGGCCAAAGCTTGACAATTCCAAAGGCCCACCGACAATCCCGCCTCGCTGCTTCGGATTTTGCAATATCTCTTCAGGGAAAGCGAGTGACGATCGTTATCTCATGTGCTTGGAAGTAATGGCGTAGCTTTCGAGGCCATGAGGAGGCCGAAGCAATTTCGCACACCGAGTACTTGACCTAGCCCCCGCAAGGGAACCGAAAGTAAACTGGGCGCTGCACCATCCTTTTTCGATCTTCTCGACGCTTCGCAGATCCGTCCTCGCTGACCAGAGCTTGTGTGAAGCCTCGCTTGTCGCCGATGCATCTCGCTTTGGTTGCGCTCATCCCGCCTCCCTTTCCGCTACTTAACGCAGCACTAACCACTTTGATTGGTTGCCGCTTATATATAGCAGCAACTTCTCTTGTGGCCTAGGTGCGATAAGTATTGGAGTGGAGGACAGGTACTCTTTAAGTCCTGCAGCGCAGCCTCCGCTCGAGTCCATTTCATTGACCCGCTTTTTCAAAATCTTGAAAATGGCAGGTGGCTGCTCAGAGACCTAGAGATAACCTGCCGAGAGCAGCCACGCAACCGCAAGTTCGTACATCCTTGACGCGCTTTGGTGCTTCAATCTGCTCAATGGCCTTGATCTTGTCGGGATTGGCTTCAATTCCCGAGACACGAAGAACCCGAGAAGCTTGCCGAAGGGACTCAAACACGCACTTCTCGGGTTGAGCTTGAGGTTGATCTTAGAGATTTGCAAAGGTCTCATCCAAATCTTGAACCAAAGTTGCTTTGTCCTGTTTGACCACTATGTCATCCATGTAGGCTTTACATTTGGAATTTGGCGGCTCAAAGGCCATGGAACCGAAACTTTGAACCAGACCTTTAGCCCCCAAAAGGGAACCGAAAAAAGGGGTGCCACCATTTTTAGAATCTTTATCCCCTCTTCCGCCAGAAGTTTCGGGAACCTCGGTATGCATCGGTTGGGCCAAATCCCCTCCCTTTCCGGGAATTCCAATAACCCTTTGATTGGGCCGCAAAGGGAAAGGGTTCTTTGGGCCAAGGTTTATTAAATTCCTTAAGTCCGACCAAAGGTCTCCATTTCCCCCTTTTTCCTTGTTGGCCAAACCAGAGGAAATGGAGACCCCCAACCCAAGGCCCGCCGGTTTTCCAATTTCTTTGATCTTTCGGGAATTGGAATTCCCGGGCGGCCCAAACTTGCCGGGCTCCCCGATTTTCGGGTTGACGGGTTACAAATGAGGACAAAGGTTAAAATTTGCCAATTCTTTTCCGGGAACACCCGGGTTCACTTTTTGCTTTGGCCAAAAGGCCGGACTACTCCAAAGGAACCAGCCCTTTTTAGGGTCCGATCAACGATGGTGAAGGGTAAAGCGCCCCCTTCCTGGCTGGATTCCTTGGTTTTAAAATGAAAGCTCCATCCGCCTTTCTTCCTTGGCCCGGGGAAAGGGTCGGGGAAGCCTTTTCACCGGTAAGTCAACAAACTCCAAAATTTGCCTTGGGAAAGGGGATGGAGCTCCTCCCGGCCTTGGTTCCAATTTCTTGGACTTTGGGAATGAATTCTTGGCGCCCACCGCTCCTCCCGAACTTTGTTCGGGCCGCAGAATAAGCCAATTCCTTCTTTGGGCACCATGGACGGGAAATGAAACACGGGCCCGCACGAAAGCAAGGTTTTCCATTTAATGAGAGGTGGCCATGAATTGGGAAGGTACCCCGGCCGCCCCTTTCCCATTTTGGCTTTGGGGAAACGCCAACGTTTCGAACTTGCCCTCTCAGGTCCCCTGAAGGTTTAGCCGCCTCCAAAGGTTCCGCAAGTGGGATCTTTCCCTTGGCTTCTTCCTTCCCGGGGTTCCTGAAGTGCCGCCTTTGCCGCCCTTTTGAACTTTCGGCCCGCAGGAGATCCTTTGCCGCCCCGGGAAAACCACATCGGGTGCTTTGAGGTTGTAGTTGGGGTGAGAAACTTGGCAAGCCACCCGACCCATTATGGCGGAAATCAGGGTGGTCCTCCAATAATTTGAAAATGTTAGGCCGTGGCTTGCCCCCATTTTAAGGGCTTTGATTCCCCGGATTTGGTTCACCCGCAAACTTTCCCCCGCCAACCAAACCGGGCTTTGAGGTTGGCGGTGTTGGTTGAGAAACACCACCCGACCGCAGAGGATCGGGTTTCCTCAAATCCGATGTGGCCGGCCCCATTTTAGGGCTTTTCAACCTTGGTTCCGCCCTTAATTCCCGCTCCTTGCCGGTTGGCCTTGGGCGGGCCCCCCCCGCCGGGTCGGTTCTAAACTCCCCAAAGCCTTTCCTGGCCTTTCCCTTCCACCGCCGCCGCCTTCTTCCTTGTTCCCAAGGTGCTCCCTTTTGCCGCTTGGGCCTTGGCCCTGGTGCCGGTGTTCTTGCAAATCCCCGGATTTCCCTTTTCCCGGCGCCACCAGCTTTTTCTTGTCAACAACTTCCCTTTCCGGGCCACCAAGGCTTTCTTGGAAGTGGAATCTTGCAAAGACCTTTTGGCCCTTCCCTTTCGTTGTTCCGGGTTCGCCCTTTCTTTTCGGGCCGGGCCGGCCTCCTCACTATCGACCTCTTCAGATTCTCTCCGAGTCTCCTCCTTCCACAAAGACGGCACACTTGTCGCCGGCATACAGCTCATCGACGCCCTTGACTTTGCACATCGCCATCTCCTTCCTCATCCCGGTTCCGCGACGTTTCGATGAAACGCCTATCACCCGGTAGGGTGGACATCCGGGATGTTGTAGTGCACACAAAATCTTCAATGAACTTGCCTGTGGACTCTCCTTCCTTCCGGCAGGGTGAAGGTCGCCTTTGGCTATGAGGTTTGTGGTCGGTGAAGGCGCCAACAAACCGATGGCAAGATCAGCCCAAGAGGATATGGAGTTGTCCGCAAGTGCATGAGCCAAGATCCGACATTGGGCTTGAGTACCCGGGAAGTAGTTGGCGAGGATCTTGTCGTTTCGCCCCCGCAGCTTGCACCGCGATGGTGTAGATGCCGAAACTCCGACGGATGCGCCCCGCCATCGATTTCTCCGCACGCTCCGCTTGAAGTTTTTCTTGCCGGGCCATCGGACTTGCCGAGCTCACGAGTGAACGCAGGGCAACTTTCCAGACGCAAGTCGCCCGTTCTTCTTTCCGATGCATATCGGACAGGGGCCCGCCGCTGGTCGGATTGACGCCGCGCTTTTTCCGCCGGCGCGAAGTTCGAGCGCCTTCTTGTTGCCGTTTGAAGAACTTGGCGCTGATCACGGCAAGCTCGGGATCCGGCGACGCGGTGGAGTCGCCCGAGGTGGATCCATCGAGTTGGTGATCTTGGCCTTCGGGTGGAGAGTGCATGGTGGTTGCACCCCACAGGTTTCTGCCGCCCGCCTCGTGGTTTGTCGCCTTGCCGGGCAAGGATGTAGTTGGTTGTCGCGAGGCGCCGCCGGCAAAGCCGGCGAGACTCGATGGGGCCTCCATTCGCTGACCTTTTGTCACCGTTGGAGGGTAGTCAGAAGGCGCTGAGCCTCGCCAAGGCTTCCGCCGGAGTGGTGGGTGGTGGTGAACGGCGGAGGAGCGGATATGCTCGACTTCTAACTATGTTAGAAGGAGCAGACCCCGCCCGTGTGACCGATTCCGCTTGGCCGCCGTGCAAGGGCACGCTGGTCTTGAGGGCCTCGGATCCTCCAGCTTTTTTGATCCAACGAACGATGGTACTTGAATACCATGACGTTGCCGGTCCCGGCCTCCCGAGATGGGCGCGTGCGTACGGACGCCAGGTCTGGCGGCCTTGTCTTTTGACTTGGCAGCGCCATGAGCTCTCTCCCGACGCTCGTTTTTCCGCGGCTTTCCCCGCCATCCGCTTGTCCCGTGGTGGCGGATCGACGGGAGGCTCCGCCGCCGCCGCCTTCTTCTTCGGTGGCATGTTGATGAAGATGATGAAGATGTTGCTCGGTGAACGCCGGATCAGGTTCACACAGCTTCCGACGCCTTCTACCCGGGCCGCCAAAGATGTCGGGAAGTTGATCAGAACTCACAAACACCTATGGGATCAAGGACCGAGTCCTTTCGGTTCGGGTGGGGCGGAGATTGCACGGAGCGATCGAGGCTAAACACACGAGCAATTTACCCAGCTTCGAGCTCTCCGGAGATAATACCCTACCCGCTTGTCCGATTGTATTGTGTTCTTGCTAGGAGCACAAAGAGCTACAAAACCTAGCGTGAGTGTCTCTAGTTTCAATGAGTCGAGTCGAACCAGCCGAACCCCTTCTACGCTGGCGCATGGGCCTCCTTTTATAGGCTAAAGGGTCACCAAAGTGGCAACATAGACAAGGGCCAAAACGGGAAAATGAGTTGCGGTTGGTACAGCTACTTTGTAAAGTTGTATTCTACCTAACTCGACGGGCAAGGGACAAAAGCACTAAATGCCCGGCCCATGTCGCCTAAAAAAGGCGAAGGGACCGGTTGTGGGCGCCACCGCTTGCCACGATGGCACTCTGGCCCCATCACGCTTCCTCCGCTGCCAAGCTTTCTTGACACGCACCCGAATGGTCCCATGGCAATCGCTGGTGGATGAGCCGGAGCGGATGAAGAGAGGTTCCCATGAAAGCGCCTGCCGCTGAATCCTTTTTGCCGGCCCGGAAGCTTGTCGCCATCGAATTTCCCCAAGCTCCTCTTGCCGGGTCTTGTCTTTCGCGCCTTTGAGGGCCTTCCCGGCAAGCTCCTCTTGCCGGGCCTTGTCTTTTGGCTTAAATACTTTGTTCTTGAATGGCTCCAAAGGAACTATGGAGGACCTTCGGTCACTAGGCAAGCCTTTGCCGCTGGGTGTTGAATCCCTTGGCACGAAGTTCGATACTAGGGTACCCCTACTCTAGTACAACCGGCACGCAGTTTCCCCCTCATTGCCCTCATATAAAGGCGCCCCTCCATTCCAATGCATCTAGCACATTGTACGCACCCAAGAATTTGCCTAAGCACCTACACTAAGCCAAAAGAGCTCACCTGCACTCCATGGCGGTGATGCGCTGAGCGGTCACCGGCCGGCGCCAGAGGGCCACGACCCGGGCCGGCATGGCGCCGAGGATCGTGGTCCAGACGGTGTTGAGACCGACCGGTGGATGGGCCGACGCCAACTACGACTCCGCTGACCAGATGATCGTTGCCACCAAAGAACAAGTTCATCCACATCAAGAAGCTCGGACGACATCGCCAGATTCCTCCAGCCCGGCTCCGGCCCTCATTGCTTCGCCATCCTAATCAGCCTCCATGGTCGGAACCTCTTTCAAGCACCGTGGCCCCCGCCGCCCGACGCCACGAAGAATGTCCACCGAGGTCGCCCAGGCCAGGAGGTGCCTCCCCGCAAGAATTCCAACTCCACATCCACGCAGTACGAAAAATCGTTACATAGGTATCTACAAGGCCGTTGAGGACGCACGAGGTTGGCCTTCCTCAACCCCGGGAAGCCCTGGATGCCTTTTGCCGAGAAGCACCTCAACCTCGCCAAAAGCTGCCACTTTAGCCGCCGGCTCAGGGTCCGGCGCACTAAGTTGAGAAGGAGGAGGTCACACGCTCATGGATCCATCTTTCTTGCCTTTCAGAATCACCAATCGCGACGATCATCGTGGCCTTAATTTTATTGTGGTTGCATTTTCGCTCCAAATAATACCGACATGTGCATCCCTTTGCTTAATTATATGCATCATCAGAATTAGTACTCCATCCCCAATTTTATAAGTTGTGCTTACCTTTTTCCATCAACTTCGGCAACGCCGGGCATCTTGCTAGAAACACTAGAATATGTCTATATAATCCGTGTGATAGTCCATTTGAAGTCTCAAAAAGACAAATATTTAGGTACAGAGGGTGTAATATATTAGGAGTATATCAAAACAATAGTGATTTCTTTCAAGTTTGTGAACAAATACTACTATTCTACTACTTTTGATCCGCCACAACGCACGGGCACATTGCGGTAAAAGGAAAGGCCTGCTGTCCGGTTGCCGGACCCCACGCCCCGAATCGGAGGCAACACGCCCGTCCGCACATTAATAGCTTAGGGAAGGCGGGTTGCCAGAATTTTCACTTTCATGGGGACCGCCTGAAAGAAACCGACACCCGCCCGGGTTGGAAAAAGAAACGAGGGGAAGATCGAGCGAGCACAAGCCAAGAAATTTGGTGTCGACGGGCTCTTGATAGAGTAGGAGCATTCCGATTAGTACTACTCCTACTAGTACCAAGTTTGTACTCCTAATACTATATTACTAGTACTACCACCATACAACTAGTAGGTAGGCACGGCACAACTGAGGAAAAAAAACGGGAAGATCTTGTTTTGGGTGATTTATCTTTTTTCAATCAACGTAGTATGAATAATATGATGTGGGGGCAACCTAAGTTTATGGGCTTGGTTGCATGGCTATGGAAGGTTAGAGAAAAATAAATAGATAATGTGTTTAGAGTGCACCCACTAAATAGATACTAGTAAGGTACACGGCATTGCACGCATGAGATTTGGCAACCAAATTATGAATAAATAAAACATTATAGCATGTAAGCTTTGGTCATATATGCTGATGTAGATGTTCGCTTAATACTTATAGTTCATCTCATTCAAAATCATTTAGTTTTCTAAAAATAATCTATTTTAAGATTCATGGAATTTGGCGTTGTAAAGCATAAAGTAAAAACAACTAATGGCAATTCATGTAGAAAAAATTTGGGCAATTATGATACGTATGATTCTAGAACAAAGGAAAGTGCTTGTGTTTTGAGGTTTGTGAATTTATTTTGTTCAATTATGGAGTCTTCTAGATTGAATTGGCAACATCTGGGATTCAAAGAGTGGATTTACCATTCGCCGGATTGGCTTCATCCAACTATTATATTTTCAAAGACCAATTCCAATAGGTATAGATATTTTGGATCCATTGCAACGGACCGCACATCTATATCTATACCTCTATATAGTGTGTGAAAACTTTGAAAGTTGGTCGCTGGATGAAGCCAATCCACGGACAAAGATGGCAAATCCGAGCACCATCGGGCCGCTGGATATCATCCACCGATTCTCGCCACATGTATAATCTAGAAGACCCATGGTTGAACTTAATTATGACTAACTTTGCCACAACTAAGCTTAGGCAAAGTTATTAGTTCTTCAAAATGAGAGCTGGGCAAGCCTTAAGGGAATCTTGCCACATTTTTGTGTGTATGTCATGGGCCTTAGTGTGGCTTGCCCAAGGTGTGGCTTGAACCAAACACTCACCTAAGTTAATCAAACTTGCCTAACCTTACATTCCACCGATTTTCCCACATGTTAGAATCCGTAAAGCTCCACATGTAGAAGCATAATGCACAAACCACTGTAATCTCATGCGGTAATGCACGGTACCTTACTAGTACTAGTTGGTAGTAGTAAGAAACAAATTCCAGTTTTGGCACGAGCCGATCAAGGGGAGCACCACAAGGCCCGCAGCAGAGTTATATTTTCCTGGGCCCACGGGACCAACTTCGGGCTTAGTGCCCGTTTATGAGTCAATGACATGGGACCTTAAATGCGGCTGGCCCACATGTCATTATCATGGTGGTGGCGTGGTTCGCACTCACTGCTCGAGATGAACCGCCGGTGGTGGCGTGGCCATGGCGAGGGTGCCACAAACCAAGGCCGGGTGTTACGAGGCGAGATGGCCACACCCGGGGGTACTACTGAGTACATAAGTACCCTTGAGGATTGATGCCCGGATTTAAATGTGTCGAGCCCTGGATGAAAATTCAATGGGGGAGTACGGATTGAGCACAGCAGCGGAGCAGCAAACCGGGCCCAATCGGGTGTGTCTATGGTAGAAAGTTGATGGTCGCCCAGCCACCGGCCCGCATGTCATGCACACAAAGGCGAGGAGCGGGGGGCCGAGGGATGAGGGGCAGTGGGATGAGGATCCCGAACAATAATGCTATTATTCGTTTATCCATGTGGGACCCAAAGGTGGGTCCCACCCCAGCCAAGGAAAAGGCAAGGCAGGATAGCCACGAGAGGATCCATGTCCACGCCGGGGACGCCGTGCCGGGGTTGGAGCGGCCGGGAATCAAGGGGGTGGCAAGGGTAGAAACAAGAAACGTGATGGTCACCGTGGTTCAACTTCCATAGGTCAGGTTCCACACATGTATATCAAAACTAGAGTGTTTATATTTCAAGCACGGAACAAGTATTATTCTACTACTTTGGATCCATTGCAACGCACGGGCCAAAACATTGGTAGTAGTAGTGTCCATCTCTATCTCTAGAGGCCTTCCTCCTCATCCTTTTCTCTCACAAGATAAACTACTCATACAAATGCATCTTGATGTTCCGTGGAATGCACGAGGATTTTCCTTTGGGGTCTTCCAAAAGGGCTTCAGATTTGCAAGTTGACCCTTTGAGATGCCGATTGAGGGGCACTCGATTCGGGCGGTAAGATGAGTTTGATCACGAAAATGCATTCTAAAGACTACCGGTCCATTTCCTAATTTCCCCCGCCCACGCTTTCACGTGTTAGGCTCGGTGAGTGGAGATTTTGCAATATGTAAGGAGGGTACCAACATCAATTTGCACAACATTTACAACGGTGACACCGCTCCTATAGAACCTTTGTCCAACAAGATCAACCATGCAACGGGCCACCGTGATTAATTGGTATATGGAACCATGGTGAGATTGAATAAGATAGCACTAACCTTGCACATGGCTCAAAGGCGGACCATGCCGCTCCGGGCCGATTTGTTGCCGCCGCAGTAGGAAGACGATGTTCTTTTCTAACCGGATCTTCAAGGTGACAAACCAGGGGACTTATTTTGTATGGGACACATCCTACGATATACCCTCTCTCCTAGTTTATTTGTTTTGAATCTTTTCGCTTTATAAGTTTCAAATTCAAATTTAGAGCCCCCATCACATGTTGAGATTACAATGTCCATTAAAATTGGCATGTATAAAAAAACAAATCTCGAAGTTTGGCACGAGTTCGGGCTGGAGCACCACAAGCCCCGGCGCAGAGTTACATTTCCTCTCGTACCGCCTGGACTGAGCTTCAAGCTTTACACCTACCTTTTGAGTCAATAACATGTGGACCCGAAGGTGATGTCCACATGTAATGCCCCAGAGGCGGAGGGGAAGGGGGCCAAGAGGGTGAGCCGCAGGTCGGGGGACGGTGGTTTCATGGGTTCGAGGAAGGCCGTGGGAATCGCGGTGGCTTGGTAGAAACTTGATGGTCGCCAGATTTTAGGTGGCCCACATGTCATGCACAAAAGGCAAAGGGGCGGGCGGCCGAGAGGGGTGAGGCGACGTCCTGGTGCCGTGGGTTGGAGAGTCATGGGAATCGGAGATGAAACGTGATGGTCGCTATAGTTGAACTTCCATGGACAAGGTCATGTCTAGGGAACATGCACCGATATCGATCATCGAAGGAGTAGCAAGAAAGCTATATATGGATAAATAGTTCCTTATAGTCAAGCGGACCCACGCTACTACTCGCTCCAAAGACATGCACACCATCGAAATAGTCCATCTATATCAATATACACCGAGAGGGAATAATTTTTTACAAGAGAGGAAATAGTTCATCCATCCATAATGCCCCGTGGTGCAGCCTTTTTTCTTTCTTCTTCTTCTTCTTCTTCTTCTTCTTCTTTCTTCTTCTTTTCTCATTCTCTGTGGGAGACGGCTTCCAACAAGCTCTTTGGACCTTGCAATATCTCAAACTCACACGGGCATCGGGAGCATATTTTATCCGCCCAGCCAAGGGATAATTCTCCCATCCAGAACCTTAATGCCACCGCCTCCACCCTTTTAAGATTTGTACCGAGCAAAAATTTGCTACGTTGAATAGGGATGGTGTCTGCTTATCACAATCTTCTAAGGAATTTTGATTCTGGTTTGTAGGTCAGCGATGCTTTTCAAATCTAGGTTGTACGGCTCCAGCTTCGTTTGTCCCTTCGATGGCTGCCCCACGTAAGTATACGCCCTCCCGAGACAAGAAATCGTGAAGCTCACCGGTATGGAGGGCGAGTGTATGATGTGGTTACACCAAAACATCATCTTCGAGGCACAAGCCGGGACGGGCTACTGGATCTTCCCAGGCACGCCCCGGTACTCGGCCGAGACCGGGACCTCGCCTCTACCTTTTCGAGGGAGTTGGATAATTTTTGATCCACCGCCAACAACCCTTGGGTGGACGGTGACGGTGGCAACTATGCGACGAGCCTTCGACGAGGACATGTTGGACGCTAAAAACCCTGCATCTCGATCTTTTCGCCATTTGGAACCTCTAGAACGGAAGGGCTATGGTTTGGAGAATTAGGATTAGATGGCTAGTCTAACTCAAGTAGTAGATGATTATTTAAAGAGGTTAAAACAATGTGAACCGGGGGTTTGGATGCAAATGAAGACGGGGGAGGTGAAGAAGCCGAGGAGAATTGGTTCCCGGAGAAGTAAATGGGAGAAGTGGCGCGGGTTGATTAGACGGCTAGGTAGACTAAACGAAAAGGCTATGCGGTAGACCGATGAGTCGACATGTTCGTGACGTGTCATCCTTCCGATAGGTGGGACCTATGCAAAGATAAAAAAATGTGTCGAGTTTTTTTGAGGCGTGAGTGGGAGACACAACATTCTTCGTTAAGGAATACCCTCCGCTTAGGTGAGTATAAGTCACCTTATGAAAATCAGGTTTTCCCAAAACCTTTAGGCTTGGAGCATTAACTTCCGCCGATCCCTCCCAAACTTGCCAAACCCTTTCCTTCCGCCGCTTCTACCTTTCCATTTTTCTCTTCTCAAGTGTGGAACATTCGATGCCGCCCTTGATGCACCGTAACCACCATCGCATGCATTGGCGTGGTTGATTGGGGCACGAGAATTTGGTTCCGAATATGGATGATACCGAACGATGAAGTGAACATGCATGCTAGCACGGGAGACCTATTTCCCTATACAACATCGAGTACTCATGTACCTTTTAGTAGTAGTAGTAGTAGTAGTAGTAGTAGTAGTAGTAGTAGTAGTAGTAGTAGTAGTAGTACAACCGTGGCACTTGATGGTCAAAAATATTCATCCGTCCCACAAAGGAAGTGACAACACCTCCCGACACTAGTCCAGGCGGCGGTTCGAAACCAAAGTCAGCCTCACCTGCACCTGCGGGTTCGTCACCCGCTACAAATATTGGCGCCCCGCCCCCTCCATCCCATAGCACCACTCCATCTCCATCTCCTTCTCCGCTCCATCTCATCGGCTCGTACCGTCCGCCCACCGCCTCCCCCAAAGACACTATTCTCGCTAGCCGCCTCCAAAGACCCACATCCTTCTCCCCGAAATCAAGCCCCTTCCAAACTCCACCATGGTTGAACCAACCGCAAAGATCCATATGAGCCGCATTGAGCAATCTCCCAATGACATCCTCGACCTTCCTTGTTCGGTATGGATATGTTGAGGCTCGGGCGCTGGCTGCATGCTCGAGGGAATGCACACGCCATCGCCGGGCGAGGCCTAAGCTTTTAAGACACCCGCTTGCGCTATCCGGTCTTTGCAGATTGGCTCACCATGATACGGAGGCGCGTATGATGCCCCTCGACTTCAATCCGATTCCATTAGCCAAACTTTTGGGTATGTAGGGGTCCCACATCATTTCCTCGACATCGATCCGATCACCATCGCCTCAAACCTTGGCAGGTATGTACTGGGTCGGCATGAACTCCCAACGGATGGCTGCCTTGAGAAGAGGTAAAAGTTGGTGCTCGTGAACTTCCGCACCTCCCATGAGATTATCCTTCCTCCGCTGGATTATATAGAGTATTACCATCCGGTCCAAGTCATCTAGATTACTAGTCGCTTGGACGGACCTTGTTTTGCAAGATTGTAATCGCCAAGTGCCCACACCGATATGCGAATTGCAGACTTCGCTAATTGCCTTGTTCAACCGCAGACTCGCTTATCTTTACCCGTGTTCTTTAGCCGGAGACAACTCGCTCGCAGTGGATCATCCCAAAGCCGAACACACTTCGTGATGCTATTGAACACAATGGCATCATCTACGCGATCGACAAAGCAGATGGCACCACGTATTGCCGGGATGACACGGTAAGTTGTTTCCGCCTCATGTTAATGATGACCCATGACACCTGCTTTGAACTTTTGTGATGATTGGCATATCCCCGCTTGAGCAGAATTTGAGTAGAACTATGGCAATGTATTAGAGACCCATAAATCAGCTATATTTGGAATGAGTTAATTCATGGATTTGACCATGTCATTACAGCCAATTTGTACCTTGAATAATCAAACGGTTAGGAATATATGGATATTATCCTTATTTTACAAAGAATTATATACTACTACTAAATATGAGTGTGTATCATGGCCATCTTGGTTTCATCTAACCATACATTAGGGAAGTAAATGTGCATATGGAGAACTCTATATTTGGAAGTAGTGAAACCTGCAATGCTTACCATGTGTACATACCTATATTCCTTCTTCAAAGAATCAATGGCTAGAATAATATCCTCACAAAATTTTTGCCCATAGAACACAGTTATAATAATGCATGGTCTGTTAGTTACCTTGAAGAATTTGTTTGTGAGGAAAACATGATTACATAACATGCATGACATGGTAGTTTTCGTGAAGAATCAATTATGATAACATGAGTATAACCATGATGGCACTTCTATATTTTCGAACCCAAAGATACATTTCCTCGTATTTTCCTCCCGCCCAACAGGACATATCAATGTTTTTCTTGCATTATCCTACTCATACTCCGAACAATGCTGATCTTACATTAACAATGCATGTCCTTTTGATATGATGCAAAGGTCCCTACAGCCATCGCCTTTGTAATCACACCACCTTGCCAAAAACAGGAAGCACAACCGTTCCTCGCCGACGGAAAATGGCAAAAGACTGATGATCATTTACACATGAGCCGAAAAGATATTGCAAAACCCCATCGATACAAGCACCGGGTAATAATGAGTATCCCACAAAGGGTGTTACCCTATGAGCAGGATACCAACTTGTTGGGCCTTTAGGATTTTTAGTTGAGGCGGTAAACAGCCTTGGTTCCACTCTCGCTTCTGACTCAATTATCCGATTAACCAGGAGATCACCGCGGCAAGGACCTTATGGCGAGAGGCTCCTTGCTATGGAAAATGTGTTCTACACGGCGAGCCCTAGGAGTTCGGGAGCAAACTCCCGAATTTCAACGATACAACCGCAGCCAAAAGAAGGTGAGAATGACAAAGGCATCCGGATTAACTTTGATCCCTGGATGTCTCAATTATGACAGGCAAAGGATGTGGTTCGTTGATAGGTATTGGGTGTTGATCAAAGGGTGGAGTACCGGTGTTCCGGATCACCCGTCAAGGGGCTGCAAATTATGATGGTGTTGGATCATCTCTTCAATGACTTTGTTGTCTTTGCTGCTGGTTCCGATGGGTAGTTTTTTCTTTGTTATGCATATTCCTTGTCATTTGGTCATCCTCGCCTATGTCACTCTTTACTATGTAATAGTTGCTTCGCTTAGAATGTCATTTCGGCCCCGATCACGGAGTCCCGAGCGGCAGATGGGTGCTTTTGGTGTAGCAAGACCTTATGAACTATCATGTCTTGTGTTTATGTAAGAGTAGTCACTAGTCGTGTTTGAATGTTGTATATATCGTTGTTTCAAACTGTTTATTGTCTCGAACACCGTGGGCTAAATGAGGGCATCCCATTCTCAGTGTTCGTATATCTCCTTTTTCGTTATATAATTTGAGCTCAGTTGTCTTTTCGATGATGTACACTTGTTTGGGCCGGAGGTGTCCTTGAATATGGGCCAAGTAGTAACGAATGCCAAACAGGTCAATTATGACTCAGCGGGCCTCAAAAGATCCCAAAAAGGCCGGCTCTCCAAAAAGAAAGAATAAGGACTCTTAGGCCGACATGTGGGGCCACCGGTGTTTTTTGGCGCTTGAGCGCCGAGAATATTGGGCTGGTTCAAATTCATGCTACCTTTTCATCCCCGCCTCCCGCCCTCCCCAACCTCCGAACCTCGACCTACCCAGTTCCCCAAATCCCCTCCCGATTCCCCTTACCGCGCACTATCATGCCGGTCAACGCGGATCTCCGAGCCGGAGATCCCGAGGTCCATCCTGCCTTTCCTGCCGTTCCGCCAAAAAGGCCATGGGCGCTTGACCACCGCTTTGGAAAGTGCCGATGGTAACCATCAACGGCCATCGGCCTTCCTGCCCGCCGACGATTGTCAAAGTTTTGGCATTGCGCATTTACATCCAAATCTGTCCGCCACCCTGATTTCTTTTCAGGTTCCGGACAACTTTGACCGCAATGTGTGTTCAATCTTCCCGGCGCTTGTTCCCATGGGCGTCCGGTGAGCTTTGATCGGTGGCACCTTGGAGGGGCTTGTGCCCTCTCGAGCTTGGAGTTTTAACAAAGCCCTTCCATGGCATGCCTCGAGTGCTTGGAATAGCGAGTCCATGAACGAGCTTATCAAACCTTTTGGAGGTGAGCTTTAAGCATGTTTGTTCCTCCGATAGCCGGGCTCCACGGTTATGGCATGGATGAAGAAGGCCCACCATACCAAGGTGATTGGTGTTGAGATACCGTGCAGAACCGGGTTGTACTATTCGCCGCCACCAACCCGTGGACCACGTTAGGGATGTACCCGATTGAGTGTTTGTGCATGTCGAAGTGGTCAATCCATCAATCAAACCCGCCCCGCCGGTGCCGGGGTCCCCGACACGCCCACAGGAGTCAACGCCGATTTTCCCCGTGTTGTCGGAAGATGGATGGCACAGGTTTATTCCATCGCTGCCGGGGAGGCCATCGCTTTTTTGGGAGAAGAGGGTGGCTGGCTGCCCGGATGTGCTCTAATTTGAGGTAACAATGAATCTTGTCGATACTAGTTAAACCGAGCTATGGGTGTGAAGCATAATATGCCAAACATTTGATTGTGACCTGTTCTAATTTTGTACCTGAACTTTTTTAGAAAGGGTTGTACGTCAACTTAATGTGCTAGCGTAACTTATTGTGTTGTCTGCCCTGCTTTTTTGCACAACATTCAAGATATTTCCTCAATTGATAAAGACGATGAACCGTTATGTACGATTCGTTGGTTTCAACATAGCCCTTCCCCAGCTTATCCACCGCCCATCCTGATTGTGCCAGTGAAATTTTTTGTATGCAAGTTCAAGGGCTATGATGTTCTATATGATTGTGTCAACTATATAAGTTTTTACCGAGCATCGAATGCATATGGCTGAAAGATGTATTTACGCAGCATCAACCAATGGTTCTCCTCTATCTCTCTCTCTCTCTCTCCACACACACACACACACACACACACGCACAAGTGGGACCTGTTGAATTATTTATTTGCTCGTAATTTTTAATTAGGTTCCACTGTAATCTAACTTTTTTCTTTTATTAATTGAGCTCGGACTTCAAAAAGTTGTACAAGGCCTTGTTTGGGCCTTTTCCGGCCGCTGAATGTGGGCTGAGTAACCATGTTAGGGTTGTACGATACACATGCCTTTTTTTTCAACATTAGCAATGCAACGGGCCGATAGCCACACAATATCCGGTCAATTTGTTATTCCGCCTCACTGGGCTCAAACTTTCCTAGGAGGTATGCATTAGGCTTAACAAGAAAATGGACTTTAAGAAATAATAAATGGGATGTAATTATAATAATCGATAGTTACTATGCACCAAACACGTAATTAGTTTGAAAATATATTATTTTTGGAATTTGAAAATTTTAATTTCATTACTTGTTTGCGGCAATATTTTGTTTATTTTAACGTAATACAACTTTATTTTGAAATTATATTTAACCTGACTAGAAATTTTGATCCCATCAAAATGTGGGATTTTTTTTAATTTTTTTGAGCGGTTGTTTGAAATTATTAACCATTGTCCTAGCTAGAAGTTGGGCTGTACTTTTAACAAACTATAAATGGGATGTAGTAAATTCCATTAGAATTAAAAATGGGTTGTACATTCTTACAAATCACAAATGGGCTATATGTTCTCCGCCAAATCTGAGGTAGGCCTACTAAGTTGACGCGCATCAAGGGCTTTGTCAACTTAGTCAATATAAACGATTCTAGCTGCAGGATCGACGATGTCCATCCAACGCCTAGTGCTTCTTCAACCTCCGGTCTTCTTGCTCCAACTACCAAAGCAGCGCCGGTCGTGGTCGCTGCGTCTCCCCTTGGGCGGGGTGATGCCAAGGCCTCACCGCCCAGACTACTCCCCACCCGCCAAGCCATCCCTCTACTCACCCACACCCCCGTTATTCTCGGGCGACGGCAGCCTCACACCGCAGCCGAACCAAAGGAACTCAGATTCTCTCCGTGGCTTCCACCGCTGATCTTCCCCGACCGCCATCCCTTCCTAGGCCTCGCCTCGCCCGCACCATCGCCGGTGTTCTCTGGCCAGAGTGGTCAACGTGGTCAACGATCGACTTCCATCGGAAGAGTATTGTACGGAGAGGTCGAACCGGTCCAAGCGGCCGCAAGGAAGTGCCTTTATTACGCCGCAAAATAATTATTCCTCCACCGACAAGGGACCCACCGGACGGGCCACCTTATTTCATGGAAAAACGTTCTGACGCTGGGACCCACCGACGGGCCAGCGATTTGCGAAAAAACGCTCCCCCTCACCGACCCACCGGTGCCTCCTTATTACGCACAAAAAATGAATACTCCCCCTTAGGGACCCACCATGGTGGAGGCTGACTTAGGGCCTACTGTTGATGACGGGGCCTTGTCAACTTTAGTCAATATGAACGATTCTAGCCCGGACTGGACGATGTCCATCCAACGGCCGAGTGCTTCTTCAACCTCCGGTCTTTTGCTCCACCCCCAGAGCGCCGGCCGCATGCTCCCCGCCTTGGGCCGGTCGCCGGAGGCCTCACCGCCTTTACTACTCCCACCGGCCAGGCCTCGGCGGCAGCCTCACACCGCAGCCGAACCAAAGGAACTCGACACTCTCCGCGGGCTTCCACCGCCACGCCTTCCCCGCCCCGCCGTCCCCTTCCTAGGCCTCGGCCGCCCACCGCCCGTGCTCTTGTTGGGGGTCAACGTGGTCAAGGAACAATTCCATCGAATGGACTATACATGGAGAGGCCGATACCGGTCCACGGCCCAGCAGGAAGTGCCCCTTATTAGCGGAAAATAATGATTCCTCCACCGACAGCGGGACCCACCGGATGGGCCATCAGATTTTGAAAAAAAGTTTCTCGACCGGGGACCCACCAACTACATCTTCACATGCAAGGAAGTGCGCCGGCAAAAAAACGATTCCCGACCCGGGACCCACCAGCTACATTTCATAGGCAAAAGTGCCCGAAAGGGACCCACCGGTCGGGGCAGAGCATTGCTTTCGTCCAATGTACGCATACTAGTCGATGTAGAGGGCCCGACGGTCGAGTAGAGGCGCACACGGTCGAGTAGAGGCGCCGACGTAGATGTACACGCACGCAAACACCGGGTGCAAGAAAGAAAATCGACCAGATGTGTACATACGGCGGGTCTCAACGCCACCGGACACGACGGGCAGGGCTCGCGACATGGCTGGGTCGGAACGGAGAAACAAAACTGCCGTTTCGGGGGAGGTAATGGAATGCCTGTTCATGGGGAGGCCAAATGCGGTGTCATCGGGGCAATGGAATGCGCTTCATCGGGAGGCAACGGAAGGGGGAGCCAACCGCGGGTTGGAACGGAATGCGGGTCGTGTTCATCGGGAGGGCTTATGGAACAGCGGGAAAACGAGGCCGCGACCCACAACGGAGGAAACGGCCTTGTGGACCAACCACGTCAAACGGATCCTTCATCGGGGGTCCGGCACCAAAACGGAGGAAACGGACCTCCACGGTCAAACGGGTCCTGTTTTCGGGGGTGTGGCACCGAAACGGAAAACGGACCTCCACTCGAAACGGGGTCCGGATCGAGGGTGGCGATCAAAAACGGACAAACGGACCTCCTACGGTAAACGAGGGTCCCGTTCATCGGAGGGGGCGCATCGCAAAACGGACTCCACGGATAGTTTCATCTCCACCGCATTCCTCCAGCCTCCACGGGCTCCGCCGACCTCCTCCCCTCCACGGGCTCCTGCTCATCCAGCCTCCACACCACGGGTCCCGTCATCCACCCTCCACGGGCACCCCTCCATCGCTCATCGCTCATCCACCTCCACCACACCATGGGGTCCGTTCATCCAGAGGCAATGCCACCGCCACCGTTGATCCACCCCGCAACGCCACTCGCTCATCCCGAGGCAGATCGATCGGCTTCAGAAGCGGTAGTAGCGGCGAATCGCCGATCGGGTTCGTAATACCATCGATCGATCGCCGGGTTCAGTAACGCCAGAGCGCAGGCAATCACCGAGTTCAGTTAGAGCCCAACGCTCTTAGAGCTAACGCCCACACACACACGAACGGATGAGAGAAATGCGACGCCGCCCCCGACCTCCCACCGTAACCGGAACTCCCGAAATTTTCCTCCTCGCTTCTACCACGGTTTTTTCCGTCATGGACGGCCCAAAGAATGTCATGCGTGATGACCCACAAGTATAGGGGATCTATCGAGTCCTTTCGAAAGTAAGAGTGTCGAACCCAACGAGGAGCGAAGGAAATGATAAGCGTTTTCAGCAAGGTATTCTCTCAAGTACTGAAATAAGTGGTAACAAATAGTTGTGACAAGATAAATTGTAACGAGCAACAAGTAACAAAAGTAAATAAAGTGCAGCAAGGTGTCCCAACCTTTTTGTTGCAAAGGACAAGCCGAACAAACTCTTATATAAGGAAAAGCGCCCCGAGGACACATGGGAATATCGCTGTTAGTTTTCATCACGCTCATATGATTCGCTCGTACTTTGATAATTTGATATGTGGTGGATCGTGCTTGGGTGCTGTTCTTACTTGAACAAGCATCCCCTTATGATTAACCTCTATTGCAAGCATCCGCAATGCAACAAAAGTATTAAGGTAAACCTAACCATAGCATGAAACATGTGGATCCAAATCAGCCCTTCACAACAACGATAAACTAGGGTTTAAGTCAATACTCTAGCAACCCATCATCTACTTATTACTTCCCAATGCCTTCCTCTAGGCCCAATAATGGTGAAGTGTTATGTAGTCGACGCTCACATAACACCACTAGAGGCTAGACAACATACATCTTATCAAAATATCGAACTAATACCAAATTCACATGACTACTAATAGGAAGAGTTCTCCTTGTCCTCGTGAACAAACGTAACTACTCACAAAGCATATTCATGTTCATAATCGAGGGGTAATAATATGCATAAAGGATCTAACATATGATCTTCCACCAAATAAACCAACTAGCATCAACTACAAGGAGTAATCAACACTACTAGCAACCTACTAGCACCAATCCCGGACTTGAGACAAGAATTGGACACAAGAGATGAACTAGGGTTTGGAGATGAGATGGTGGTGAATATGTTGATGGAGATTGCCCTCCCGATGAGAGGAGCGCAGTGATGACGATGGTGATGATTTCCTCCTCAAGGGAAGTATCCTCCGGGAACAGCTCCCGAGCTCTAGATTGGTTCAGCCAAGGTTCCGCCTGGCGCGGAGTCTCGCCCAAAAGTTCTTCTTGATTTTTTCTCATCGAAAGACTTCATATAGAAGATGGACGCCGGAGACCCACCGGGGCCCACAGAGGGGGGCCCCCCTCGTGAGTGGGTGGGCCCCCGGCCTTCATCTTTGCAGGATTTTTTTTATTTATTTTAAGATATTCCGTGGAATTTGGATTTTGGAGTTGCGAATAGGT
>JAHIAM010010612.1:0-10316 GCA_021605205.1 Aegilops longissima | reverse complement strand
CATGTTTATAGTGTGAATACCAAAAGATGTAAAGTTGATAACGATAGTCCCACATACTTGTGGCAATCCGCCTTGGTCACATTGGTGTCAAGCGCATGAAAAAGCTCCATGCTGATGGACTTTGGAGTCTTTAGATTATGAATCATTTGACACATGCTAACCATGCCTCATGGGCAAGATGACCAAGACTCCGCTCTCCGAACAATGGAGCGAGCAACCAACTTGTTGGAAATCATACATACCGATGTGTGCGGTCCAATGAGCGTTGAGGCTCATGGAGGGTATCGTTATGTTCTCACTCTCAGATGACTTGAGTAGATATGGGTATGTATACTTGATGAAACACAAGTCTGAGACCTTTGAAAAGTTCAAGGAATTTCAGAATGAAGTAGACAATCAACGGACCGAAAGATAAAATTCTTACGATCAGATCGTGGAGGAGAATATTTAAGTCACGAATTTGGTACACACTTAAGAAAATGTGGAATTGTTTCACAACTAACGCCGCCGAACACCTCAGCGTAATGGTGTGTCCGAACGTCGAATCGCACTCTATTGGATATGGTGCGGTCTATGATGTCTCTTACCGATTTACCGCTATCATTTTGGGGATACGCCTAGAGACAGCTACATTCACTTTAAATAGGGCACCATCTAAGTCCGCTGAGACGACACCGTATGAATTATGGTTTGGGAAGAAACCTAAGCTGTCGCTTTCTAAAAGTTTGGGGATGCGATGCTTATGTCAAGAAACTTCAACCTGAAAAGCTCGAACCCAACTCGAAAAATGCGCCTTCATAGGATACCCTAAAGAAACCATTGGGTATACCTTCTACTTAAGATCCGAGGGCAAGATCTTTGTTGCCAAGAACGGAACCTTTCGAAAAAGAGTTTCTCTCGAAAGAAGTAAGTGGGAGGAAAGTAGAACTCGATGAAGTACTACCTCTTGAACAGAGAGTAGTGCACCTCGTGAAAATGTTCCCGTGATGCCTACACCAACCAAGAGGAAATTCATGATGATGATCAAGGTACTTTGATCAAGTTGCTACTGAATCAGAGGTCCACTAGGACACGCCCGCACTGCAGTGGTACGGCAACCCTGTCTTGGAAATCATGTTGTTAGACAACAATGAACCTTCGAACTATGAAGAAGCGATGGCGGCCCAGATTCCAACAAATGGCTAGAAGCCATGAAGTCCGAGATAGAATCCATGTATGAAAACAAAGTGTGGACTTTGACCGACTTGTCCGATGATCGGCGAGCGATAGAAAACAAATGGATCTTTAAGAAGAAGACGGACGCGATGGTAATGTCACCATCTATTAAGCTCGACTTGTCGCTAAGGGTTATCGGCAAGTTCAAGGGATTGACTACGATGAGACTTTCTCTCCCGTAGCGAAGCTTAAGTCCGTCTCAATCATGTTAGCAATTGCCGATACTATGATTATGAGATATGGCGATGGACGCCAAAACAGCGCTCCTTAACGGATATCTTAAGGAAGAGCTGTATATGATGCAGCCGGAAGGTTTTGTCGATCCTAAGAATGTCGACAAAGTATGCAAGCTCCAGCGATCCATTTATGGGCTGGTGCAAGCATCTCGAGTTAGAACATTCGCTTGATGAGATGATCAAAGCGTTTAGTTTATGCAGACTTATGGAGAAGCCTGCGCTACAAGAAAGTGAGTGGGAGCTCAGAGCATTTCTCATATTATATGTAGATGACATACTTTTGATGGGAAATGATATAGAATTCTTGGACAGCATTAAGTCCTACTTGAATAAGTGTTTTTCAATGAAGGACCTTGGAGAAGCTGCTTATATATTAGGCATCAAGATCTATAGAGATAGATCGAGACACCTCATAGGTCTTTCACAAAGCACATACCTTGATAAGATTTTGAAGAAGTTCAAAATGGATCAGTCCAAGAAGGGTTCTTGCCTGTTTTGTAAGGTGTGAGATTGAGCTCAGCTCAATGCCCGACCACGGCAAAAGATAAAGAAGAGATGAGTGTCATCCCTATGCCTCAGCCATAGGATCTATTATGTATGCCATGCTGTGTACTGACCTGATGTAAACCTTGCCGTAAGTTTGGTAGGAAGGTACCAAAGTAATCCCGCAAGGAACACTAGACAGCGGTCAAGAATATCCTGAAGTACCTGAAAAGGACAAAGGACATGTTTCTCGTTTATGGAGGTGACGAAGAGTTCGTCAGAAGGGTTACGCCGACGCTAGCTTCGACACGATCTGGATGACTCTAAGTCACAAACCGGATACGTATATGTTGAATGGTGGAGCAAGAAGCTGGTGCAGCTGCAAGCGAAAGTCCGTGGCGGGATCTACATGTGAAGCGGAGTACATGGCAGCCTCGGAGGTAGCGCATGAAGCAATTTGGGTGAAGGAGTTCATCACCGACCTAGAGTCATACCCAATGCGTCGGGCCGATCAAACTCTTCTCAGTGACAACACTGGAGCTATTGCACTTGCCAAGGAGCCCAGGTTTCACAAGAAGACCAGCACATCAAGCGTCGCTTCAACTCCATCCGTGAAAATGTTCAGGATGGAGACATAGAAATTTGTAAAGTGCATACGGATCTGAATGTCGCAGATCCGCTGACCAAACCTCTTCCACGGGCAAAACATGATCAACACCGTAACTCTATGGGTGTTCGATTCATCACAATGTAAACTAGATTATTGACTCTAGTGCAAGTGGGAGACTGTTGGAAATATGCCCTAGAGGCAATAATAAAAGCATTATTATTATATTTCCTTGTTCATGATAATTGTCTTTATTCATGCTATAACTGTATTATCCGGAAATCGTAATACACGTGTGAATACATAGACCACAATACATCCCTAGTGAGCCTCTAGTTGACTAGCTCGTTGGTCAACAGATAGTCATGGTTTCTCGACTATGGACATCGATGTCATTGATAACGGATCACGCCATTAGAGAATGACGGATGGACAAGACCCAATCCTAAGCATAGCACAAAGATCGTAGTTCGCTTTGCTAGAGCTTTTCCAATGTCAAGTATCTCTTCCTTAGACCGTGAGATCGTGTAACTCCCGGATACCGTAGGAATGCCTTGGTGTACCAAACGCCACAACGAATCGGGTGACTATAAAGGTGCATTACAGGTACCTCCGAAAGTGTCTCTGGTTGACACGGATCGAGACAGGATTTGTCACCCGTATGACGGAGAGGTATCACCGCCCACTCGGTAGTGCATCATCATAATGAGCTCAAAGTGACCAAGTGTCCGTCACGGGATCATGCATTACGGCACGGTAAAGTGACTTGCCGTAACGAGACTAAACGAGGTATTGGGATACCGACGATCGAAGTCTCGGGTAAGTAACATACCGCCGACAAAGGGAATAGCATACGGGTTGCTTGAACCTCGACATCGTGGTTCATCCGATGACAACATCGAGGAGTGTGGGAACCAACATGGGTATCCAGATCCCGCTGTTGGTTATTGACCGGAGAGCGCCTCGGTCATGTCTACATGTCTCCCGAACCCGTAGGGTCTACACACTTAAGGTTCGTGACGCTAGGGTTAATAGGAAGACTTGTATGTGATTACCGAATGTTGTTCGAGTCCCTGATGAGATCCCTGACGCCACGAGGAGTTCTGGAATGGTCCGGAGGTAAAGATTTATATATGGAAGTCGTTAAACGGACACCGGAAAAGTTTCGGTCATGTCGGTATATGGAGGGTCCACCGAAAGGTTCCGGAGGACCACCGGAGGGGCCACCCCTTTGGGGGCCACTTGGGCTGCGTGGGAGGCAGCCAGCCCCTCATGGCTGGGCGCACCCTCCCTTGGCCCATGCGCCTAGGGTTGAGGGGGAACCCAAGGGGGCGCCTTGCTTGGGGGCAAGCCCCCTCCTTGGCCGCCCCTCTAGATGCATCTAGAGGGGCCGCCCTCCTCCCTTCCCTATAAATACAAGGGTGAGGGAGGGCTGCAACACCATTGAAGGCGCAGCCCTCCCTCCCAACACCTCTCCTCCTCCGCTGCACGCTGGCGGCCCTGCCGAGTACAGTCCCTCCATCTCGCATCACGCCGCGTGCTGCCATTGGAGTGATCTTCTCAACCTCTCCTTCCTCCTTGCTGGATCAAGACGAAGGAGACGCCGTCCCCGCACGTGTGTTGAACGCGGAGGTGCTGTCCGCTCAGCACTTGGTCATTGGTGATCGGAATCACGCTGGGAACGCCTTCATCATCACCACTCCTCAACGCCTGCACTCGATCTACAAGTGGTATGTAGGTGCAAACTCTCTCTAGTAACTCGTTGCTTAGATGAACTCATAGATAGATCTTGGTGAAACCGTAGAAAAATTTTAATTTTCTGCAACGTTCCCCAACAGGACTTCGACGAGGAGTCGGATGACGCGGTGTCGGTGGCCTTCGAAAGACGATGCAATCCTTTCTCCATAGGATGACACGATGTATGGCCTCTCCCAATGTGTGCTCGCGTCACCTCCGTGAATGTCAAGTCAGTAGCCCCAATATGGGTCCACCACCTCATCAACCAAGACACGAGCATAGCCCACTGAATCCGGTTACAATGGAAGGTTGCCCCTGGGATTTGTAAAGCAACGGCCCGCCACCTTCATGAATATGTTCTTCATTTTGAAGTGTAGCTCGCAGCTATTGTTCTCCATGATGTCATCCACGGGTATCTATCCAGATTGCGTCGCGGGCGAAACCCACGCTGCTTCTCGGCATGGATGGGGTGGTGCTATCCAATGCCGGATCATCCGCTAGCTGCTGCAGCTGCTGAGACCCCCTTTGCTGGCTAAGTGAGTCGATCTGCAGGGGCGGAGAGAGGGAGGGGCGAGCAGGGGCTAGACCCCTGCCAATGTCTCGCCCCCCTCAACGATTTGTTGCAGGTAGTCCAGTATATCTCTACCTAATAATAAAGTAAATTGGGTTTCCGTCGTCCGTCATGCACTTTTGCAGAAAACCCCCTGCATTTTTCATGAATTAACCCGCAGTACACACTTAAGTCATAACCGAACAGTTATTTTACATTTTTACGAAAACCCCCTGACGTATTAGATAATTCACCCGCCGATCATATATAAGTCAAACAAATGTTTTTCTAAATTATTCATATCTTTTAAACCGTAACTCCGATTTTAACATGTTATATATGAAAATTGATTAGAAAAATGTGTAGAATCTGAATATGATGTTATTTTGTTTGTCAAATATTTTTAAATATTATTTTGAAGATATTTAAGTCAAACAAATATTTTCTTAATTATCCATATCTATTAAACCGTAACTCGATTTTACATGTTATATATGAAATTTGAATAGAAAAATATGTAGAATTTGAATATGATGTTATTTTTACCTATTAAATATTTTAAAATATTATTTTAAAAGCAAACTTGTAACCTATAGGGCACGTCCGTTTTTCTTTCGTACCACGACGATCTGGATTGCAAATAAACAACCACTAAAATCATAAAGAGACGAAAGAAAACATCGATAACCACACAAGAGCACCTCTGAAAAAACTGGCAGGGGAAAAACAACATTCAAACACACTTTGGTTTATGTGAACACTGAGGCCACTGAGGGTGAGAAGGAGGACAAGCGGCAATATAAAAATGATGCCTCGCTAAAATAAAGTGCATGAACATATTATGGTTATTGGGTTAAGAGTGTGTGTTATTTTTTTCTCCCGTTGCAACGCACGGGCTCTTTTGCTAGTATACGCTAATGGCCACAGCTAATTACCTTATTAGCCCATACTATTAGCCCATACGTGAATAAACAATTTAGACTTGTTGTACCGAATTAAAACAGCCCATAGCCCACAATGCAGGTGGTTGTTTTAGCCCACGCCAGTGCCTCTGGACGTGAATACGTGCTCGATCGGATCGATCGGTTGATCTGATTCTAGGGCGTTCGTCGCCGGCGTCGGCCGCCGCTAGAGCATCTCCTGGTCAGGCGTTTTCCGCTGGCCGCCGTTTGTGCGTATCCTGTTAGGGCGTTTGGCGCCGGGCGAGGGCCAACGTTTGTGCATATCCACGACGACGAAACCTTCCACTGTTATACGGTTCGTAGATGGCCAGATGCAAGCAGATGACGCCTGGAGTTAAGATATATAAGCAGGTACCATTATGCACTGTTATTATTCCTCTGTCCCATAATATAAAAGCGCTTTTACACAAGTGTAGTGTCAAAATGTTCTTATATTATTGGGACGGAGGGAGATTTATTACTCCTCCGCTCACAATATAAGATGTTCTACCATTTTCTAATTTAGATGTATACATGTTTTTCCAATCCTTTCACTCAAGATAAAGTCTATCCATTCGATTTATAATATAAGATCGCTTTTACAAACTAAAACAGCTTGCAAAATGATCTTATATTATGGGATGGAGGAAATGTGTTGAAATATTCTAAACATCTTATATTTGTGAACCGAGAGAGTATTATTTTTATGAATCATAATTTTAGTCTAGTTATTTGATATTGTGCATAAAACAGTAAAAATAGTCAGACAAGTCTGCACGCAAAATGGGAGACGACTTTCATAGGCGTTACACGGTTAGGAAGAAAAAACCTTGAAGATCAGATGAGATGATCAACCTGTTGGATGTTGGTGATCATACAACTCAATTTATTATCTAATATAAATTTAATTTTATTTGGTAGTACCAAACATATATTTGTACATGCATCGACATCAAGGCGAGTGTGATGTTTTTTCTCTTGTGTGAACATTGGCTTTTCGCCCCCCTCAAGTTCGAATCCTTGCTCCGCCCCTGTCGATCTGCTCCTGCTGCCGCTGGAATTTGACTGCCAAGTCCGCGTACCTTGCTTCTAGGCCTTGAAGGCGTTCATAGTCCAGCTTCCTCTGCTCCTCCTCCATCTTCCTCTTCTTCTCCTCCGCAATCTTCTTTCTCGCACGGGTTTTGTAGTCGGCATTCCAGTCCGAAAACCCCTCATACCACGGAATACGCCCTTCCTCGTGTTCTTCCCGGGAGTTCAGGATTTCCTAGGGCACGCGTAAGCTCGTCGTGCTCTCTGTTGGGCTGGAAAAACCCCCGATCGAGCCTCTTCTATTGCAACAAGTAGCTTATCGTCGGCTCCGTTCAGACATGCCTTCGTCGAAACTTTGCCTGTCTTCGGGTCCAACTCCCCCCCATGCGCATAGAACCAAGTCCTGCACCTGGGGGGCCAACTCCTAGTAAACGGAGTGACACCTGCATCCTCCATCTCTTTCTCAGACTTATCCCACTTAGGCATTGCCACCGCGTAGCCACCTGGCCCCATCTTATGGAACTTATCGTTTTTTTCGGCATTCTTCTTGTTTACTCTCGAGCGTTCCTTAGCTAATTCCGAATCCTTGAATTTCACGAAATAGTCCCAATGAGCACTTTGCTTCTCTAGTGTTCCCTCGAATACTGGAGTCTTCCTTCCTCCCTTGATGTACTTGTCCCATACACGATTCTTGTGGTTGTTGAATGCAACCGCCATCTTCCTAAAGGAAGCGTCCTTGACTTTCTCCACATCTGCATCTGTGAAATGATCTGGTAGGGTGAAATGTTCCATGAGAGTTTCCCAAAGCAGACCTTTTGTCCAAGGCCGATAAAAGTAACATCTGGACGTGGCTTTGCTGGCTCTTTCCATGCTTGAAGGGAGATCGAGTTGGTCCTTCACAAGAACTCCAGACCGATTTAATGAACATGTTCGCAATCTTCTTAGGCGCTAATGGTTCGCCATTAGGTTTGATGGCCTCGATATTGTACTTTACGCCCTCCTTCAACTTTTTGTTCGGGCCTCGTTTCTTGTTGCCTGAAGATTTGCTCGATCCGGATGGCTGAAATAAGAAAGATCAATTCGTTAATATATCTTCAAGTCATTTAAAACATGTGATGATCATCAGATGCCTGCTTATATAAATATATATACCTCGCTGGTCTTTGTTGTTTCAAGATCAACATTTTCTTCGTCATCATCATAATCATAGTTCATGACTTCATCAATTCGGTCGTCGCGATCGAATATCATATCACCCTCCCCGGTGTTGTTTAGAAATTCGGAGCCGTCATAATCTTCTTCATTCTGATCATCATCTGGCCCGCGAGGATGGCGTATGATATCGAACAGGGCCTGTTCTCCCTCTCTGCCGGTATTGTCCGCCATGCTTTTATTTAAGTAATCCAAAAGAAATATAAAACAATTTAGTATTCAAATTACATCATCTCGAATAATAGATATAATCTCAATACATCGCCTCGAATAATAGATATAATCTCAATACATCGTCTCAATAATATATAATCTCGAATACATCGCCTCAATATTATATATCGAATACATCACTGGCTAGGTAGCTAATAAAGATCGAACACTACAGAAGAATCTAGGCCACTCATGATTCCTGCGGCGCGGCGGTGGACACCCAAAGAGAAGGAACCTCACAGACCATAGCTCAAGTGAGATCCTAGAAGAACCTGCCGGTATTGGAGAACCTGCCGCCTCTAACGCAACCATGTAGCGATGGACGACTCGCCCTCCTCCCCGACACGGCGACGCATCACCAAGGGGCCGCCCTCCACACCGAAAGTGGACCACGCGAACGCCATCAAAGGAGATCAGGGTCGACGATCGACCCGGGGCCGGTTTCTCATCAAGCGCGCCTCCAGCAGCACCTCCCAGTGCCAGCGGGCGGAGCCTAGTCCCGACATGGTCACCCGGACGTCCGTCATGAAGGGTCGACGGCGAGGATGCGGGCCGGGCATCGTCGAGAACAAATACTATATGCCCGCAAAAAGTAACATTTTTTTTAATGATTGGATTTTGATAACTAAAATTTCTAACTTTTCTATATAACTAACATTTCTATAACATTTCTAACAATGCTATATAACTAACATTTCTATAACATTTCTAATATTTCTATAACTAAAAAACAGAAAAAATTATAACATTTCTATATAACTAACATTTGTTTAACATTTCTAATATTTCTATAACTAAAAAAGAAAAATTTCTAACATTTTTATAACTATTTCTATAACTAAAAAACAGAAAAATTTCTAACATTTCTATGACTAAAAAACAGAAGAAAAAATATATATAACTAAAAAACAGAAAAACAAAGTGTATGTGTGTGTGTGTGCTCATCGGCGAGGAGAGAGGCGACGGGGGGCGGCGACGGGATGGCGATTTACAGGGACGGGAGGCGACGACGGGACAGGGACGGGCGGCGACGACGGGATGGGGACGGGCGGCGACGACGGGACGGGACGACGGGGACGGCCGGGACGGGCGGCGGTGACGACGGGGACGACGGGGCGGCGACGACGGGGACGGCGACGGGACGGGCGGCGACGAGGATATGGAGACAGGGCGGCAATGCGACGGGCAGAGGAGAAGAAGCAGATGAGAAACTGAATTTTTTGAAGTGTTTTCTTATATAGGATGGACCTTTAGTACCGGTTGGAGCCACCAACCGGTACTAAAGGCCTGTTTTGGCCAGGCTAAGCGGCGGGAAGCGCGCCCCCTTTAGTACCGGGTGGTGGCTCCAACCGGTACTAAAGGCCTCCCATTTAGTACCGGTTGGTGCCACGACCTGGTACTAAAGGGGGTGCGCTGGCGCAGGTGCGGTGCGGCAAGTTTAGTCCCACCTCGCTAGCCGAGGGGCATCCGCACTGGTTTATAACCCCCGTGCGGTAGCTCTCTCGAGCTCCTCTCCAAAGCAGGCCTACTGGGCCTACATGTTCTGTGGTTGCCAGGCCTATCAGGCTTTTGGGGGCTCGCATCCCGGCCCAACAACAGGTTGGGTTTCTAGTCGATGCAGGCCGCTCTGGCCCAAGAGGGCGGCTTTTTTATTTTTTTATTTTTGTTTTATTTATTTTTGAGTTGTTTTTTTCTGTATTTAGAGTTTCTTTGTGAATATTTTTGCTTTAGGTACAAAAAATTACAAACTTTCTGTTAGTGTTAGTTTTCAAATTTGAATAGTTTAAATTTTGAATTATTTGAAATTAGTGTGAATCACTAGTTTGTGAATAACTTAACTTTAAAAATCAGTAAAGGCATGAAAGAATTTGTTTGCACATAAAATTTCTTCACATTTCAAATGCCAAAACTTATAACTACCCTAACTATTACAAAGATTCCCTCCTGGGTGTGACAGAAGAAAGTGATGATAGTGAAGCCGATCACATCCTGATCTTTGGGTGTGAAACTTTTTCTTCAAGTGTGTCCTTTGCGCCAGAACCATGGAAAATCTTCATCATTTAACGGGATGCTCGGGTCAATATTCACCGTGA
>JAHIAM010010607.1:0-24807 GCA_021605205.1 Aegilops longissima | reverse complement strand
GGCCAAGTTTAGAATTAGAAGAGAGAAACGAGGGAGGAGGCTATAGCACTGACGCTGTTGTCAAATGGGACCGTGTTTATAGAATAGGAGAATCGAGCACCGGCCTTTTTTGAGGGAAAAATTAGTCGATGTCTAGTACCGCTTAGTTGGGGCATGCACCTATAGCTGTCATCACTTTAGGTCCCCTTTCAACTGGGCTACGCTCAAGACATATTATTTCACGATTTATCCTCCTATATGTACTCCTAGGCTATTTCCACGCGTTCCCATTCGCCATTGGGACATAGAGCATCTTGGTCAAAGTGCATGCACGACCGAGCATATGCCGGGTACTTTACATTTCGACCTCACAATTACATGCAAACCCCCAAAGAATAAATAAATGAATGAATTATACATGAAACCGGATTATTTTCGGAAACCGGAGCCATTAAATTTTGGACATAACACGCTTATAAAAATGACCGGACCGAAACCCTAAGGGCCTTTTGATTTTTCCCGCAAAAAGGGTCTTTGATTCGAGGATACCAAACACCGGAATGGGGAAAGTATGATGGGATGAACCGAGACGAGGAGAACTCTAGCTTAGTTAGAGGTTAGAGTTAGATTCTAACCCTGAACTAACTCTAAACCAAAGAGGTGTATGGATAGGTTAGATTGACAATAAATGCTCTATCTCAATCATTTGACTACTTTGGACCCTATTTCCGCCGGATTTGGAGGGTGCTTGACACGCTTTTAGTTCCCCACTAAAAGTAGTGGGACTAAAACTTGCTAGCCTCACCCATGCTTGGATCCAAATACTAAAGAGACTAAAATCGTTAATGAGCATTTATTATCCTCCAAACCCTCCAATCCGTAACTCACGTTAAAGGAGAGGAGAATGAGGAGAGAGAGGACTAATCCACATTTTAGTAGGGGTACCCATGACTAAAAAATTTAGTCTCAAGACAAGTTTTAGCCCTCTTAGTCAGGGTGCTTGAACTTAGCTCTTAAAGAGACTATTTTAGTCGACTAAAATAAGTCCCTTGGATCCAAGCACCTCTTGGTGGGCCCTTTCGTGGCCTCCTCCCCCACAATTGACATAAACGAACCATCTATACAAATCAAGCATGCAAAACAAGATAATTTTTACTTTGTCCATACAAATGAGATATCCTACTTAAACATACAAGTCGCCAATCAAGCTTCACAAAATAAAAAACACTTCATGAAACAAAGAATGAGCTAACTCATCACAAGTCATTCACGATAGGGAGGGAGCCCGAGCCCTAACGACCGAGGGAGGAGTCGCCATCGCCGCCCGAGGAAGGCTCAGAGGCCCAAGCCCCGAACCCTCCGACCCTGCCCTTAGTTGAGGTCGACACCGCATGGGTAGCAGGCCCTTTGATCGAACTTATGAATTTGAAGTTTTGATTTAATAGAATTTAAAACCAGGCATCTCAATGTTTTGCCGCAATCAATGGTGCCCTGGTGTTTGAAATTCATTCCCATTTCTTGCATGGGACCAAGCATGCACCAAATGCAAAAATGTCCAAATGAACCTAAAAATCAAAAAATCACACAACACTTGTTGTTCTAGTCACATGAGAAAGAAATTGAAAGCATAAGAGGCAATGGATATGCTTTTCCCCCAAAGGTGGGACGCCCTTCCAAAAACATCATGCTTGTTAGAGAAGTTTTGGAGAAGCATATACCCAAACCTGCCCAAATGGGACAAAATTTGTACCACACATGCGGGTGCCCTTCCATGATAGCATGCAGGTTCATGAATTTTAGACGAGTTTTGATTTAATAGAATTTAAAACCAGGCATCTCAATGTTTTGCCGAATCAACGCCCGGTTTTGAAATTATTCCCATTTGCATGGGACCTAAGCATGCACCCAAGGACATAGATTTGATTTTTCCCAATTTATATGCACCGAGCATGCAGTAGTTCAAATTTGAATTATGCCCATAAATGCATTGAAAACTCACTTAATGCATAAAATGTCCAAATTAACCCAAAAAATCACAAAAATTCACACAACACTTGTTGTTCTATGTTGACATGAGAAAAAATTGAAAGCAATAAGAGGCAATGGATAAATTTCCCCTCAAAGGGGACGCTCCTACCGAAACCATCATGCTTGTTCAGGTTCCGCCAGAGAAGCATATACCCCAACCTGCCCCAAATGGGACAAACATTGTACCAACATGTTGATGCCGCCCATGATAGCATGCCAAGTTTCATGAATTTCGATTTAGTTTTGTTAATAGAATTTAAAAACTAGGCATCTCAAAATCTTGCCGCAATAAACGGTGCCCCGGTGTTTGAAATTCATTCCCATTTCTTGCATGGGACCAAGCATGCACCCAGGACACATATTTGATTTTTCAATCAATTTATATGTACGGATCATGCACATGTAGTTCAAATTTGAATTATGCACATAAATGCATTGAAAACTAGTTAATGCATAAAATGTCCAAACGAACCCAAAAATCATAAAAATTTGCACAACACTTGTTGTTCTATGTTGACACGAAAAATAATTTGAAAGCAATAAGAGGCAATGGATACCGTTTCTTCCCCAAAGGTGGGACGTCTCACCGAAACCATCATGCTTGTTGTGAGAAGTCGCCAGAGAAGATATACCAAACCACAAGCTCGAACTATTCTCGCTGTTAAAAGTTGAGGGCGGGCTTTTCCCAGCAAGAGGTAACACCCCAAAATTTTGCCAAGTTTTCAATATTAAAATTTTGCCAAGGGTTTTAAAAATCTTTATTTTGTTGATTCCAACTTTCTTTTATTGTTAAGGAGTTTTGTATTTTTCAAGTGGAGCTTCCAAAATACATTGACTTTTTGCCATCTCATCAAAACAATTTCTAAATAAGTAGGATTAATTAATAAATTATTTCACCCGAGCTTTATTCATTAAAATGAACTGTATTAAACTTTTTGAGCCCTTTGAACTACAACCTTTGATAGAATCTTTAAAATTCCAACCAAAATTTGGAGATGTCATGTGAGGTCTCCAAATCACTTTTGTGCATTAAAATAATTATTTCATTGCTTATTTTGGGGTTTTCACCCATTTTCTTCTCGTCCAGGGGCAACCTTGCACTACAACCCTTTCAAATATTTGTTTCTAGCTCCCACCAAAATTTTGGGATGTCACTAGTAGCATGCCATTCAACTTTATGCAAAAACATAGTGATGTTCTTTGGAAAATTTGAGTGCAAACCTTTTTCATTTTGGACTAGACTTGTGTTTTCTACTACAACTCTATTATTTCTTGCTCTAATGACCTTGTGTTTTCTCATGCTTGTAGTCAACCTTGCAAAAACCATAAGTCCAGGAGCATGCTCTATTTGGAACACCTTGGCCCATGAAATGATTCCACTACCCCCGCCTGAATTGAGGTTTTGCAAAACTTGCACTAGCAAGTTTCTCCTTTTGCAAACTGACTTCACCACCCTCTCTTATATCCATAGAGACACGATCCGAGAGGGCCACCCAAGAGCTACCTAGGTGCCTTTGGCATTTTGTCAAACACCGGTTGCCATTTTGGCATGAGTTCAAGTTTACAGGAACTTGAGCCCCGACCCACCAAAGATGTCCTAAGGTTTTGCCCAGCCCCAACCCCGCTCGCTAACTCCCTTGTGGTTTGGAACACCCTAGGCTGCCGGCATTTCATCGAGCACTCAGGCGGCTGGCGCGCCAGAGCGCGCTTGGCACCCCCACCTCGCCCGCACTGACTCAAAAACCCGCCCCACCTACACCGGTCCCGACCCCACACCACCCCACCAACCTGGCACCCCACGCCACCCTTAGGATGGCTGGGGCTAGCGGCCGCAGGCCCGACCTGGTCGGCGCCGCCGCCACCCACTTGCCACCTGCCCTGTGAGCAGGAGCTCATCCCGCCTGCTGGCTGGCCCGCCCGCCGCCTGCCGGGAGGGGTTCCCGGTCGCCCTTACCCGCCGCCTGAACCGACCTCCACCGATATAAGGGCCCCGAGCTCAACCAAGTCCTCGAGCAACCTCATTTGATCCTCCTAGTTTGCCTTGGCCAGCAAATAAGGGAAGGCCTTCTTCCCGAGTCCGCCGGTTGGCCGCCAAGCCCGGCCGATTCCATCGCCACCGGCCTCTCCTCTCCACTCTTCCACCAAGAACTCCCTTCCTCGCGAGCACAACCTCGCTCAATTTTGGCCGGAGACCACCGCCCCAAACTCACTATCCACCCAATGCCCTCCGCCAGGAGCTCCGGGCGACCCCTCCACCCCCTACCCTACACCACCAAGAATCGCAGGAGTGGCGGATCCATCCTCACTTAGATGCCTCGAGGAGCCGCTTAACGGCGAAGATCGCCGAGTTCCCGCCTGCTCGCCGAGGGAAAGAGGGAAGGAACGGTCAAACCCCGGGGCCCTTGACCCATTGGCAAGGACTCAGCGCCCGCCCACGCTGGATAAGTGGAAGCGCAGTTTCAAATGCCCTTCGACGAATGATAATCAAACGTTTTTCTGTTTTTGCTTTTATTTTAAAATCAGATTTTGACCGTAACTTTGACTCCGATAACTTTTTAAATACAACTCCAAATGAATTGATTCTTTTGCTACCTCTCTCAAATATTGTCTAGTTTATTTTAAGATTTATTTGAAAAAATTCAAAACAAATTTTGTGCTGTTTTTATTTTGTGTGTTAATTAAAATATATTATTTTAAATAGGGTTTTTGAAGATTTCATGATGATTTGATGCACCCTTCCTTCCCATGACCCAAGGCAAGCATTCCAACCCTCGTGAATTTTTGTGTTTGTATAGCACGGTGGCAACACCAAATATACATGCCATTTTATGTGAGGATGAGATCCTATTCATGGGTGCATTTTAAAGAGTTTATGCTAATGAAGTTGAATGAATTGGATGGAAATCACCGCAACGCCTTCCATGCATACCGAAGGAAAGACGGAAGGCCTCGCCTTGGGTAGACCGGTTCCCTCGTCCTCCGTCGAACGGTCGTGTCCCGATGACATGAGGGGATGTCGGGATGTTTTATCGTTGTTTGAGATATATGCATTGTTGTGCTAATCATGCAGGAAATATTACAACCTCCCGAGTCGACGTGAGATCGAGTCTTGTGCCAAGAACCCCATACTTGCTTCAGACTACCACTGCCTCACACCAAGTAGGGTACGGTTCAAGAAGTTGTCAACCCTTTCCTAGCACACACCGCATGAGGGCCGGGTGGGAGATATCGAGGCATCCGTAGTCATACCACCGGTCCGGAGCATGGGTATTTTGAGCCGAAGGTAGCTCCCCAATTTGCCATGGTATAAATTTTGTTATCCCATGTTACGGAGGTTGTAGCCCCCACTTAGAGTTTTGTTTAAGTGTGTGGGTGATTCTGCAAAGTGAGTTAAGCGGGTGTGTTAGGTGTGTTTTCAAAAAAGGACCGGACGGAATTAGTCTCGATGAACTAAAGAAACCACTGTGGGTAAAGAGTACACCCTCGCAGAGATTAAACCTATTCAATAGCCGGTCCATGGTTAAGGATTACAGTTTGGGATGGGTCAAGGTCGGTCTTAGTGTCGGTCTTCGAGGTGAAACTATAAAACCGGAAGTACGATTGTGACTTGTGATAATTTATGATTACTATTTTGGATGTGGACTAACCTGATATTTTTTCGGTATTCTTGAATATCCATGGATGGTTCTACCTCCGATATCCATTGTGGCATTTCTTTTAAAGCCCTTTATGTGGTGTCGCCAGACCCGACCGTGGCATTTCTTTTAAAGCCTTTATGTGGTGTCGCCGACCCCACCGTGGATTTTTTTAAAGCCCTTTATGGGTGCCGACGTCGGTGGCATTTCTTTTAAAAGCCCTTTATGGGTGTCGCCGCCTAACGTGGCATTTTTTTAAAGTTTATGTGGTGTCGCCACGCCCGACCGTGGCATTTCTTTTAAAGCCCTTTTATGTTGTCGCCACCCCGACGTGGCATTTCTTTTAAAGCCCTTTATGGGTGTCGCCACCCCGATTGGGCATTTTTTGAAGTCCTTTATGTTATTTACTTCATAATTTTAATAATACCATATTACTGAATATTCGCATTAACATGCTTGCACGCACAGAGTTTTATTTATCTTATGTGACTAGCGCCATGAGCACAAAAATTTCAGCACATCATTGTTGTAATTTACCCATGTTCGTAATGTTTTGAGTACATTCAAAGTACTCACGGCTTGTCCCTCGCTATTGTCTTGGCCAGATTTCATGCTTGAGAGGAGCGCTATGTGACTGTCCCGTAACCTAGGCAACGGTGATCTCAGCCACGAAGATAGGAATTAACCTGGTCATTGTTCCTATGGGAAATGGAGTCCCATAGACACCGATGACTTTTTCAGCCCGCTCCCATCAACCCTAGAAACCATTTGTTGTACCACAGCCAAATGGTCTTGTACTAATTTTGTATTTGCTTGGAATTTCAGATTGTTAGTGTCTCATCGCCAAAGCTATCCGGGGCCGATGAGCACAAGGGCCATTTTCCGGGAATTATTACCCGAGAATTGGTCGCCAGATTGGTATCGAGCCAGGCTATTGGCTAATCCTATCTTAGCCGGTCAATAAACTTAGGCTAATAACCCACCGAGCCATAACCATGACCTCAGCCAAGCTTCTCGACAAGATAGCCACAAAGGACCCGACGCTTCGCAAGGTGCCCAACCTATCAACTAGCCCCCATCACCCACCGGACCAGCACCAAGGCCCCATTCAAGCTGCATGGGAAGACTCCCCCTTTTCTATAAAAGGACGCCCTCAACCCAGCCAAGCACCCGATCCCAAAACCAAGCCACAATGTCCGGTCCCAGAGTACACCATGAGACTACAAAGAACCAACCTTGGAGGTTTTGTGACCATCTCAAACCTCACCCCGGCCCACGCATTAGAAGAGCCACCCAATATGTTGTGTACCAAGGACCCATTAGTTAGAGCCACACCGGGCCATCAGACATATCTACTAGGGGTCTGCACCAGCCCTTTACGGTTCACCGAAGAACTACTTTTTGAGCCGAAGCCATCCAACAAGTTGCCCGAGAGGTTATAGTTCATCTCGGCACCTGCCGCCGAGTTAATTGTCGCCGCTCCACTACTACCCCAGCCCAAGGGTATGGTAGACCACCCGTTGCCAACGGAGACCACGAGATGCACCCTTATCGCATCTAGTGCCTATGTAAGTGCATGAGGACCTATTCGATCGATCACTATTGATCCGGTCGCAGTTGGAGAGCTGGTTCATCGAGCCCCAGGGGGAGGAGATCGAGCCCAACGCCGCAACCCCTGGCGTTATTTGGACAACCGACGAGACCTCGAGGCCAGCCCCAACCCGCCAAGGTTTTGATGACCCCTTTGCTTGTCCCCGAGCACTCCAACGGGTTGTGGTCAACAATCCCGGGACGGCATCATCACTACCCCGAGCCGCAACCCTCAGCCCTTCCACTAATTCCGACGGTGATAACCGAGGGAAGCCTCACATGCACAAGGGACGCCCGCTGATGTGAACGGAGACCGAGACACTTAGTACCAAGTCCTAGTGTATCCTCGTTTGTAATTCTGTGATTCCTTAAATTAGCACAGCCGCATCGCATTTGTTTTATATAGTAGTTTTGATGGATGTATTAGCATGCAAGATGATTTTTCTATCCTTGGGCAGCTACCTGTAACTCCGCCCGACAACATCCAAAAGGATACGCCACTTTAGTAGGATGTGTACCGTGGTTGACCCCAGCTGAGCCCCGATTTTTACCTTTACCACGGTAAATGACCCAGCCCTGGTGCTATAAAAGGGCCACCGAGTGACCTTGCCAAGCACCTTCACATTGTGCACCATCCCCACAACCATTTCTTGGCATGCCGATCCCTAGTATTTATCCGAGGACCCGATGCTACCCGTAGTTTTGTCAAGATATTAGATTTTACCGCAGACCATGGGCGAACCCAGCCACCCCAAAGAAGCTGTTCAAATCGAGGATCACCCTTCCACCTCGAGATATTGGGCACCCATCCGCCCAAACCTAACCAAGACCCCACAAGTCTCCTTTGGGGGAAATCGCCAACCCCCAAACATGGCAGAGAAGTGCGGGAAGCGCTTTCGTTCAAGGGTAACGCCAAAAAGGGTATTATTATTTTCCGAGCGCAACCCGGAGGAGTAACATCCTTTCCGTGGACGATGAAGAGACCCGCCTTGGCCAACCTCGCCCAAACGCCATCGCAAGAACGCTTACCAAACATGTGATAGGTTATCGCAGAGCTCTGGATTTAAATCTCGACGCCATCGGCAGATCACCGAGGCCCACCAGGAGGGACGATACATCGACGGTCAACCCATCCCCGATAGAAGAAGAGTGTATCCTGGCCGAAACGCTTTCAAGACCCCGCCTAGTTACTTTTCAATCTAGATGCACCACGTATTTATTGTCGGATTTTTAATTATGTGTTGTAACTTATGCTTAGTACCCCGAAGCCAAAAAGTGAATCATTAATGTAAGCATCTCGCCCTTTTTGGACCTTAGTTATTATTTTCTCGCGAAACCCGAGCGTGATTTCTTTTTCCTGAATTGCCGATCGTAAAATTTCTCACGACATAGATCATTAATTTCACTCAGCCCCCAGGCAGAACTCACCCCACAATTACAAACACATACACGCTTGCAAAATTTTGCAAACCGTGTTTGCCTAACTAGGCACCTCCACAACAGTTATCACCCCACACCCCACCACTGTCAGGGCCACCGCGACCGGAGACCAGAGAAAGAGCGCGGCCACAACGATCGCCGAGGATCATCCACACAGGAGCACGGAGAGCCCCAAAGACGCTGCCATTCCGCAAGCAGACCACGCATCACCGGCCCGCCCGCCATTAGCGCCTGCCCGAGCCCAAAGAATCGGAAAAAGAGAGAAGAAGAGAGAAGGAGGAGCAAGGCCGTGGAGGAAGAAGAGGAGAACGCCATGTCGCATAAGCTCGAGCTCGGCAGGTGGGCGAGGTCCACCAGCCGCCTTGCCGCCCGACCGGGTTCGAGGCGAAAGCAGGCCGCAACGACCCCCGCGAGGTGAGGCACGCCACGGCAGCTAGCCCCAGACACGGCACGGCCTAGGTGCCCCACGACTAGGCATCGCGTGGAGAAAGGAGAGCGGAGAGGGAAGAAGAAGGAGCCGAGGAGAAAGAGGCAGGGCCCGGGTCCAACCAAACCGAGAGAGCACAAGGTTTCTTGCAACCAGCGATTCTGAAATTTAGAATTTATTCTAAATTCATGACCAGTAGAAATCGCTAGTTTTCCCCACACCGCCCAAAGACTCTAAATCGTATTTTTGCATCACTTATTGCTCTCATTGACCTTTTTTTTTTTATTCATTTAATTTTTTATTTTGCAAATCTCGAGGACTAGATTTTTCAAGGGGGTAGTAGTTTAAGACCCAAAATTTTGCCAAGTTTTCAATATTAAAATTTTGCCAAGGGTTTTAAAAATCTTTATTTTTTGATTCCGTAACTCTTCTTTATTGTTAAGGAGTTTTGTATTTTCAGGGAGCTTTCAAAATTACATTGACTTCTTTCATCTCATCAAAACAATTTCTAAATAAGTAGAATTATTTAATAAATTATTTCACCCGAGCTTTATTCATGAAAATGAACTTATTAAATTTTTGGAGCCCTTTTGAACTACAACCTTTTGATAGAATCCTTAAAATTCCAACCAAAATTTGGAGATGTCATTGAGGTCTCCAAATCACTTTTGTGCATTAAAATAATTATTTCTTGCTTTTTTGGGTTTTTCACCCATTTTTCTTCTCTGTCCAAAGGCAACCTTGCACTACAACCCTTTCAAATATTTGTTTTAGCTCCCACCAAAATTTTGGGATGTCAGAGTAGCATGCCATTCAACTTATGCAAAAACATAGTGATTTTTTTGAAAATTTGAGTGCAATGCTCTTTTTCATTTTGGACCAAGTGTTTTCTACTACAACTCTATTATTTCTTGCTCTAATGACCTTGTGTTTTCTCATGCTTTAGTCAACCTTGCAAAACCTAAGTCCAGGAGCATGCTCTATTTGGAACACGCTTGGCCCATGAAATGATGCCACTACCCCGCCGATTGAGGTTTTGCAAAACTTGCACTAAAGTTTCCCTTTGCAAACCGACTTCACCACCCTCTTATATCCATAGAGACACCGATCCGAGAGTTTGGCCACCCAAGAGCTACCTAGGTGCCTTTGGCATTTTGTCAAACACCGTGCATGACCTTTTGGCATGAGTTCAAGTTTACATTGTGAACTTGAGCCCCCACCTACCCAAAGATGTCCTAAGGTTTCCCAGCCCCAACCCCATTCTCGCTAACTCCCTTGTGGTTTGGAACACCCTAGGCTGCCCGGCATTTCATCACACCTCGGCGTGCTGGCCCCAGAGCGGCTTACCCCTGCACCCGAGCCGCAGACCCAAGACTCAAAACCCGGCCCCACTTGCACGCCGTGTCCCCTGACCCCACACCACCCGACCAACCTGGCACCCCCACCCACCGCCAGATGGCTGGGCGGCGCCGGCCGCTAGCAGGCCCGACCTGGTCGGCGCCCCAAGCCACCCTAGCTTGCCACCGCCTTGGAGCAGAGCTCATCCGCACCTTGCCGCTGGGCCCCGCCACCCGCCTGCTGGGAGGCGGTTCCCATCGCCCATCCGGGCCCCAACCACCTCCACCAATATAAGGGCCCGAGCTCAACCAAGTCCTCGAGAACCCATTTGATCCTCCTAGTGTTGCCTCACAAAGTAAGGGAAGGCCCTTCCAAGTCCGCGGTCCCGCCAAGCCCGGCCGATTCCATCGCCACCAAGGCCTCCCCTCCACTCTTTCCACCAAGAACTCCCTTCCTCCGAGCACAACCTCGCCAATTTTGGCCGAGACCACCGAGCCCCAAACTCACTATCCACCCGGCCCTCCCTGGAGTTTGCCCCGGGCCATTTCCACCTGCTACCCTACGACCGCCAGGAGTGGCGGATCCATCCCCACTCGATGCCTCGAGGACCCTTAAGGGAAGAGGGAGGCCTGCTCGCCGAGGAAAGAGAGGAAGGAATGTCAACTGACCAAAGGGGCCCCTTGACCCACAGGCCAGCGCCATCCACGCTGGATAAGTGGAAGGCAGTTTCAAATGCGCTTTGACGGTAATGATAATTGAAACGTTTTCGTTTTTCTGTTTTATTTTAAAATCAGATTTTGACCAGACTTTGACGCGATAAGTTTTTAAATACAACTCCAAATGAATTGATTCTTTTGCTACCTCTCTCAAATATTGTCTAGTTTATTTTATTTATTTGAAAAATTTCAAAACAACTTTTGTGCTGTTTTTATTTTGTGTGTTAATTCAAATATATTATTTTAAATAGGGTTTTTAAGAATTCATGATGATTTGATGCACCCTTCCTTCCCATGACCAAGGCAAGCATTCAACCCTGTGAATTTTTTGTGTGTTGTATAGTGGAACACCACCCCGAATATACATGCGCCATTTTATGTGAGGATGAGATCCTATTCATGGGTGCATTTTAAAGAGTTTATGCTAATGAAGTTGATATGAATTAGGGAAATCACCTTAACGCCTTCCATGCATACCGGAAGGAAAGACGGAATGCCTTTGTCTTGGGTAGACACGGCTTGTCGGTCCTCCGTCGAGACGGTCGTGGTCCGGGATGAATGAGGGGATGTCGGGATGTTTTCATCTGTTGTTTGAGATATATGCATTGTTGTGCTAATCATGCAGAAATATTACAACCTCCCGAGTTGACCGTAGATCAGTCTTGTGCCAAGAACCCCATACTTGCTTTAACCACCGATTACACCAAGTAGGGTGGCAAGAAGTTGTCAACCTTTCCTAGCACACACGCATGAGAGGCCGTGGGGAGATACGAGGCATCCGTAGTCATACCACGGTCCTGGGAGCATGGGTGTTTCTGGAGCCAAAGGGGTAGCCCTTAGTTTCGTGGTATAAATTTTGTGATCCCATGTTACGCCGAGGTTGTAGCCTCCCACTTAGAGTTTTGCTTAAGTGTTGTGGGTGATTCCGCATAATGTGAGTTAAGCGGTGTGTGTTAGGTGTGTTTTCAAAAAAGAAGACGGAATTAGTCTCATGGACTAAAGAAACCCAAATCGTGGGTAAAGAGAACCCTCCGAGATTAAACCTATTCAATAGCCGTTCCATGGTTAAGGATTACAGTTTGGGATTAAGTGTCGGTTTAGTGTTGGTCTTTGATGAAATATAAACCAAACCTTTGACTTTTAATTTTGTTCGGGGGCTAACCCGTATTTTTTTGTTTTTGAAACCCCTTTTACCCCGGATATCCTTTGGCATTTTTTTAAAGCCCTTTATGTGGTGTCGCCGACGCTCACCGGGCATTTTTTTAAAGCCCTTTTGTGGTTCCCAGACCCGACCGTGGATTTTTTTTGCCCTTTATGGGTCGGACCTCAGTGGCATTTTTTTTAAAGCCCTTTATCTTCCCAAAACCTTTCATTTTTTTAAACCCATGTTGCCCAACGCCCGAGTTTTTTTTAAATTTTGTGGTGCGCCGACACCCATTTTTTTTAAACCCTTTTTGTGGTTCCCGCGCCCCATCTGGATTTCTTTTAAACCCTTTTATTTCCCAACCTCCCTGGATTTTTAAAGCCCAGGTGGAATTTCCCATTTCTTTTGAAAGTCCTGCCCCTATTTTTAATTCCCATTTAAAAATTTGTTTAACAAATGCTTGCACCAAAGTATTTTATTTTCTTAGTCCCTACCCATACTTTTTTAGACCATCCATTTTGTTTTACCCAGAATGGTCGCACAAAGACCCCTTTTCTACTTGGCCCAGAAGCAGGGGCGATGGGGACTGTCCCAATTTGGAATTTATTACCCCAAATTGGGAAAAACCGCCCCCGGGGTGGGGCCCCAAGGGAACCGATGGGTTTTTAGCCCGGATTTCCCCTGGGAAAAGTGAAAAACCAATTTCCTAATATTTGAATTTTTCCGGCAGTTTAGGTTTTGCCAATACCCGGGATGACACCAGGATCTATTTTACCCGAGGGGGCCCAAAGGTCCATTTTTAAAGGGGTTAAAAGGGCGAGGAACCCGGAAAAGGGGTGAATTTGGGCCAAAACACCGGGGCTTGTGATATAAAAAAAAATGTTACGGCCCAGGGTGAAACCCTTCCGGGAACCTGGTAGAAAGCCAAAAATTTGGGTTTTAAAAAAGGGTTAAAAAGGGAAAAAAGGGTTTTAGTTTGAGTATTTTTTCCCCCAAAAAAAAATTCCCTGGAGAGGTTTTTTACCTGGCCCACAAAAGAGAAAAAAAATCCCCCCCGGAAATGCCCCTCTACACCTTTGTTCCCCAAGGGGTTTCTCCCCGCCTTTTTTGGATGGGGTCTCTTTCAAGGTCACCCCCCCCCAAACCGTTTTCCCTTAGCCCAAGGCCAACAGGACAAGGGTGATTTGCCTCTTCTCTCCCTCCCATTACAGATCTTGTTGCCTGGTTAACTATTTGGAAAATAGCCTCAAATTTATGAACCAAGGAAGTTTAGTTTGAGGAGGTTTCTTTCTAACCCAAAACTGCCCTTTAGGTTTTAATTTGTTTGTTATTTCTGGGCCCAAAGAGACCCTAAAATTTCGGCGAACTGAGGCCCTTCCCCACTTTCTGGTTTTCCCATTTTGGGCTTTTTCTGGGCCCCTTCCTTCCCTTTCGGTATTTCCTTTTCTTCTTTTTCAAGGCCCCGCCCTTTCATATTTCGTTTTTTCTTTACCTGGGCCCAAAATTCTATTTTAGGTATTTTTGTTGCTTCTTGGGCCCAAAGGATTAAATAAAGATTTTGTTGTTTATTCCCCGGGGTTTTAAAAGGAGGGGGAAACCGGAACAAATTGGTATAATTGTGGGTGCAAACCCAAAAGGATTTTTTTTTTTAAGAGTTAAATTAAATTTTTTGGAGGAAAAAGATTCATCCCTTTAGGACCATAGCGCTTTTTCTAGGGCCCTTCATTCCCTTTCTAGTATCAAACAGGTTGCATTTTCTGACCCAAAGATCCCCAATCCTTTCCCTGGTAAGGCAAAGTGCATTATTCCCAGGGAGGCCCAAAAGGGAATCCCCTTCCCTTTCCCAAGGGTATTCACCCTTTTCCTCAATTTCCCAGAGGCCCAAAATTCCCATTCCCTTTCGGGTTTTTCAAGCCCCAGGTTTGCATTTTTTCTACCCAAGTTTCCGCCACCTAAATTTTAGTATTATTAGAGGAAAGATTATCATTAATTAGGGTTTTTCAAACCGGGGGTTGTCATGAATTAGGCGACAAAGGGAAAAATATGGTGAAAGTAGTAGAGACCCGTACCCAAGGCCCTTTTAAAAAATAAGGGAAAAGAGTTTTTTTTTTTGAAAAGGATAAAATTGGTGGAAAGAAGAAAGATTAATTTCTCCCACTATAAAAGGCCGGGTTGAGCGCCCCTTGGTTTATTAGTTTGCTCCTCCTTAAATTCTCTTAATTTCCCCAATATAAAAGGCCGGTTAGATTTCTCCTCACTGAAAAGGTTCCGGATTAATTGCTGTAAATAAAAGGTCTCATTAGTTTCGCCCCAAAGAAAAGGCCGGAAGAGGCCCTCCTCGGCCCCTGTGTTTTCCCCACAACATGAAAACCTCACCCTTTTCCTCCCGGAAGGCGATCGACTCGCGCCAACCCCGCTTTGTAAAGGGCCAAAAAGGTTTCACTCCAGGGACTGTCTCAAAGGTTATTTTTCTAATCCCAAATAAAGCTTTTTCAAAGGCACCTTTTTTAAAGATATAAGAAGGTTTTAGCTACCCTTCCCCATCCCATTTCCAATCTTTAGGGTTTGTTCAAACAACAAGAAAAAGAAAATTTGAGGAATCTAGTTGATTAAGGAAATAAATTGAGTTTTAAAATTTCACCGCCCTTGTTGAAGAAATAATTAAAGCCATTTTGATAGAAATTCTTATTGAAAAAGATTTTATCTTTTGGTGGAAAGGTAAATTTCCCGGATTAGATTTTTGGTGTCACAAAAACTTTTTGAAGAGGTTTGTGCTTCAATAAAAGTCCTCAAATTTAATTTTGTCCCCAAAATGGTATAGTTTCCAAAATTCCCAAGCCCGTAATCTGGGAAATTTTTTGCCTTTCAAATAAAAAGCCCCCTGGATTTATTTTGTGGCCCCAAAAAAGGTAAGAAAATTTGTTGCCTTACATAGGGAAGCCCCTTAATTTCCTCAATTTTAGTCAACTCTGAAGTCCCCACAAGAGCAAACTTTTGCAATACAATTTTGCCTTTCTGTAAAAGGGTAATTGTCATGGCTCCAAGCACCTATCCAATGGCTGGGTTGGTTCAAGGAGGGCTAAAGTAAAAGTTCATGCTCCTTGGGCAGCAAACAGTTTTGAAACAAATCCCTCAAGTTTGATAAAGATTGCCAATTCTTGTTGTTAATGGCACCGTGGTTTTCCCAAAATAAAAGGTTAAGGGTTGGTTCTAACTTGCAAGTGTCCTGGTGTAGGCATCTTTTTAAACATTTTTAATCATTTGTTGGTTTAATCTTGGTGGGAACAAGAATGACATTTTGTTTCATTATTTGGATCTTATTTGTTGGTTCAATCTTCGTAACAATGAGTTGGCACCTTTTTTATTTTATTTGGTCTTATTTGTTTTCTGAACTTAATAAAGGCATGATATGCAGAGGAAACAACCAAAAAAATTAAACTTTTTTATCTTTTGGGTGGGATAAAGGGAAATAATTTCTTTGTTGTTTGATTTTGGGAACGAAACACTTTTTTAAGAAAATTTCTTTGCAATTAAATTTAAAAAGTACCATAACTCCTTTTTAAAACCAAAAAAGGGGGTTGGGAGGGTCATTTCTCCGGCCCAAAAGGTTTGGTACCGCAACCAATTTTAATTAGCCCCGGCAAAAAAAGGGCCGCCCCACTGTCACCCAAGGACTTTATAGGGACCCAAGGATTAGAAATTTTAGTTCCCTAGTCCGGGCCACCAATTAATTGTTCCCAAATTGGACTCTGAAGCCCTGCCACCCAGGCGACCCTTCGGATTGCCCTTTTGCTTCCAGACCCAGGTAAAAGGGAAGAAATTGATCATGAACAAGCCCATCCAAATAAAGACTAGAAGGGAGAAGGACCGGGTTACCCAAAAGCCTCATGCCCCCGTTGCCAAATAAAAAGGTGAAACGGGATATAACTACCAAAATGGGAAGGCAAGAGCACGCAGCTCGATTTGAATGATTGCCGCCAGAATGAAATTTAATCCCGAATCATATCAAGGCTTAAGGTTGTTTGACTTTATCGATAAGATTTACATCTTTTTATCATTATTTGAATTATTGTTTTGTTCCAAAATTTTTTAAGAACCCATTAATTTGCTTTTTTGTCTATTTGTTTATTTGTTGTTCACTTGCCGAAAAAATAGTTTTGGCCCTTTGTTTTTAACTATTTTTTGGAAAATCTTAAATTTTTTTTCTTTTTGATGAAACCGGCCCAAGATTTTCCCAGAAAATAACCCCAACCAAAAAAAATTCCCAAATTTAATTATCTTAAAATGATATTTTATTTCATAAGTTGAAAGTCCTTACAAAATAATAATAATAATTGTTTATATATAACTTGGCAAGTTAACTCCTAGTGATTGCATACATAAGCTTGCAAAGATTTTACCGACGGCAATCATGTGTTCATGTTTTTATAACATTCTCCTAGCCCAACATGATATTTTCACCCAGCCCAGCAAGTCCATGGATTTCAAGAAAATGCAAATGGGATTTAAACGGGCTGCATAGATGCTACATCATTGTTTCACCCAGCCCAAATGGACTAAAAACAAATGGATCTGGCCGACATGTGGGCCAAGAGGTTGAAGTTTAAGGGCGTTGATTTACATCCAACAGCCGGCATTCTTCTTCAATCTCTCGCCTTCTTCCCCAGCAGCCGGAACTCCGCTCCAAATCTTCTTCGGTCCCGCAGTGTTTTTGCGCCCTCAACAAACACTACCCCACCGACAGCCAGTCATCCCTCCACTCGCACCTCCTCGTTATTCTCTCCGAGTGAAGGCCCACCCCGCACCAACCAGTCAAGTTTCCCACTCTCTCCGCTCATGACTCCACCGCCGCCTTTCCCATCTCGGTCGTTTCACTGGCCTCGCCATCGTCCATCGCCTCTGGCGCCGGGCGCAGCGTGGTCAACATACGAGAGTCATCGAAGAGGATCAGATGGAGAGCTCGACGGCGGGACCCACGAGGTCCATGGTCGCACGCAAGGAAAGTTCCTCCTTATTACGCACCGCATATGGAAGGGCTTCAGATTTCGTGAAAAACGCTCCACCCGCCGATGTGTCGGACCCACCAGCTATATCTTCGCACGCAAGGAAGTGCCTCCTTATTACGCACCAAAAATGAATACCCCGCTAGCCGGGACCCATCATAGTGGGTGGCTGACTTAGGGCCTACTGTTGGCGAGGACGGAGGGCTTTGTCAACTTAGTCAATATGAACGATTCTAGCTCCAAAGGACTGCACGATGTCCATCCAACGGCCATAGTGCTTCTTCAACCTCCGGTCTTCTTGCTCCAGCCCACCATAAGCAGCCTGGTCGTGCTGCTCCTCGCTCTCGTGGGTCGGCCAGATGCATGAGGCCTCACCGCCTCTACTACTCCCACCGCTGGCCCAGGTATCCTCTACTCACCCACACCCCCGTTATTCTGGCGTGACGGCAGCCTCACGCCGAGCCGAACCAAGTGAACTCTGATTCTCCAGGCATCCACGTCGTCTTCCCTGGTTCGATCGCCCCTTCCTAGGCTCTCGCCGCTCCCCGCCTTGGTGCTCTCGGTGCATAGTCAATGTGGTCAACGACCGACTTCCATCGGAAGAGTATCAGACGTGGAGAGGCCGACATGGGTCCATGGCCAAAGCCCGCTTTTTGTGATTTGCCAAGTAAGTCGCATTGTCGTGCCTATTGGGCTGCAAATCTTTCAAGACGAGGAGAGCTTCATTCGCTGGCCGAGAAAATGCCTATCAAGAATGAGAAATAGGTTGTACATTTTAAAACACATCAAACCGCAATTAGTTTCAAATATCTTTTTTCATTTCGAGATTTTAAATTACATTAATTTTTATGCGAGAGAATTTGTTGGATTTTATATTGATATACATTTATTTTAAAATCAGTTTGAATGTGAGTCAAATTTCGGATTAAAAACAGTTCGACCGCACCAAATATGCAAAATTTCAGATAATTTTTAATCGTGGCACAATATGGGTTGTAATGCTAACAAAAGAATATGGGCTCCAAAAAACCTTAAGAATTAGCAAATGGGCTTTAAATAATTAGAAATAATGGCAGATGGGTTGTATGTGTTTTCCACAGATTTGAGGCTTTCCTAAAAAAGGTTGACACACAAGCAAAGGATCGTTGGATGTCCATCGAACGACCGTCAGGCTTCTTCAATCTCGCTTCTTCCTGCTCCACCGCCAAACAAGCGCCAAGGGACAGCCTCGCCTTCCTCCCTCTGGTCGGTCAGGTTGCCAGCAGGCCTCACCGCCCACCAGATTCCCATCGCTGGCCTAGCCATCCTCTACTCACCCACACCGCTGTTATTCTCCGCGACGGCAGACAAACCAAGAAACCTCAGACAATCGACACCCTCCACGGGAAACAACTGCCGAAGTCTTCCCAGCCTCCGTGTCATTACCTTCCTAGGCTCGCCGCCCACCGCCGGTGCTTCTCGGCCGCCTGGTCAACATGGTCAATGACCGACATGCATCTCAAGGGACTATAAGTGGAGAGGCCGATACTGGGTCCACGGCCGCACGCAAGGAAATGCCTCCTTATTACACAAAAATAATGATTCCTCCACTCGACATCGGGACCCACCAAAAGGGCCTCTCAGATTTAGCTAAAAATGTTACTGCCACGACAGCTCGGACCCACCAGCTATATCTTCACACGCAAGGAAGTGCCTCCTTATTACGCACAAAAATGAATACTCCCCGTTAGCTAGGACCCAAAGATAGTGGCAGTTGACTTAGGTGCCTACTAAGTTGACGGGACGGAGGGCTTTGTCAACTTAGTCAATATGAATGATTCTAGCTCCAAAGGACCTGACGATGTCCATCCAACGACCATAGTGCTTCTTCAACCTCCGTCTTCTGCTCCACCTCCAAACCAGCGCCGGTCGGCCTCGTGCTCCGCCTCCCATGGTTGGCTACGATGCGCGGAGGCCTCACCGCCTCTACTACTCCCACCGCTGGCCAGGCCATCCTCTACTCACCCACACCACTCGTTATTCTCGGCGAGAACAACCTCACACCGCAGGAACCAGTTGAACCTCGTCCTCCCTCACGCTGCGGCATCCACCGCCTGTCTTCCCCGCTCCGCCGCCCCTTCCTAGGCCTCGCCGTCCATCGCTCGGTGTTTCTCGCGGGCGGTTCAACGTGGTCAAGGAACGGCTTCCATCGGACGTGGATCGACGCGGAGAGGCCGATACCGGGTCCACGGTTGAAGCAAGGAAGTGCCTCCTTATTACGGCAAAATAATTATTCTCCACCTCACAGCGGGACCCACCAGACGGACCACCGATTTCACAAAAAATGTTTCCATGACCGCGGGACCCACCAGCTACACCTTCACACGCAAGGAAGTGCGTCCCGCAAAAACACAACGATTCGCTCGTTGCCGGACCCACCAGCTACATCTTCGCACGCAAGGAAGTGCTCGACGCCGGACCCACCTGGTCGGGCGCACGAGCGTTGTATTCTGGTCATGAACGGTACGCATATATACCGGTGGATGTAGAGGCGCCGCACGCGTCGTAGTAGAGGCGCCGCACGTAGCATGTACACGCACGCATAGCCGCCAGGGTGCAAGAAAGAAAATACGCCACGTATGTGTACACACGGGCGGGTCTCAACGCTTACTCGCGACACGCACGACAAGGGCTCGCGACATGGCTAGGTCGGAACGGAGAAACAGCGCCGCTGCCGTGTTCATGGGGAGGCAACGGAATGCGCCGTGTTCATGGGGAGGCAACGGAATGCTCGTGTTCATCGGGAGGCAACGGAGCACGGGAGCCAACCGCCAGGGTCGGAACGGAATGCGGGTCTTGTTCATCGGGAGGGCTGGACGGAACAGCGATGGAACGAGGCCCGCGCATCGCACAACGAGGAAACGGCCTTGTGTTTGACCGCCACGCTCGACACGGGATCCTATTCATTGGGAGGGTCCGCGATCGCAAAACGGACGACACGGACCTCCCACCGCGAAACCGGGTCGTGTTCATCGGGAGGGTGGCGCATCGAAAACTTAGGAAACGGACCTCCCACGGTCAAAACGGGGTCCTGTTGATCGGGAGGGTTGTGGCGCATCGCAAAACGGATTTAAACGGACCTCCCACGGTCAAACGGGGTCCCGTTGATCGGGAGGTGTGCGATCGCAAAATGCATGAAACGGACCTCCTACGGTCAAACGGGGTCCTCGTTTCATCGGGAGGTGTGGGCTCCGCAAAACGGACTCCACGGATACCGCTCATCTCCACCATCGACTCCTCCAGCCTCCACGGGCTACCGCGACCTCCTCCAGCCTCCACGCCCTCGCTCATCCAGCCTCCACCACGCGCTTACTCCAACGGCCACTGCTCAACCACCCTCCACCTCTACTATTCATCGAGCCCTCCACACCACGGGTCCTGCTCAACCACCCTCCACGGGCACCCTCCACCGCCGCTGCTCATCCAGCCCTCCACACCACGGGTCCTATTCATCCACCTCTCCACGGGCACCCCTCCATCGCTCATCGCTCATTCAGCTATCCACCACACCACGGGTCCTGTTTCATCCGAGGCAACGCCATCGCCACCGCTCATCCAACCCCCCGCAATGCTCACTGCTCATCCCAGAGGCAGCATTGATCGCCTTCGCTAGCAGCAGAGCGGCGAATCGCCGATCGGGTTCATTTAACAGCCATCGAACGCAGAGCTACAATGCAATCGCCGGGTTCGGCTTAGAGCCCAACGCCGATCGGGTTCATGAGCCAACGCTCGCACACACACGCCAGACGCAGTACGAGAGTAACGCCAGATCGCTCTCCCCGACTCCCCACCGTAATCGGGAACTCGCCAAATTTTCTCGCTCTTGCTTCTACCACGGTTTTTTCCGCATGGACGGCCAAAAGAATGTCATGCAGCTGCGCTCCGCCCGCCCATGTGACGAAAAGCCCATTTTCTCGTCATGATTTTTGTCATAGAAGTAGGATCCCACCACATCTATGATGATACCGGTTTTGTCACAATTATCGCTATAGAAGTGTCATATGTATGACATAATTTTTTCGCTCGCCCAAAATGTCACGGATGTGTCTTTTTTGTAGTGATAATCAAACAACTTCTAAGAGCTCAAGAAACATTATGTCGGGTATCCTCCATGTCGGCAATAAGCTTATCAAGCTAATTAGCTTTGTCCTATTTGGCGCTAAAATCCTCCAACGCTTGTCGTTGCACCGTAAAGTATGCATCCAATGCTCCTGTACTTCCGCAGTCCTTCCGCTTCTTGTCGCAGCATAGCTAATCGATGTCTTTCAGCTTGTGGTTGAGACTCAAGAAACCGAACTGATTCGCATAAGGAGTTTGAATAGCTTGTGCAAGCGTAGTGGCCAGAATCTAACACTAAACCAAGACAGACTTTGGGGTTGTCTCATTGCCTTCAAGATAGTCTTCCTTAGCTATTTTATCAGCTTTGTTGAGACCAACAAGGATGTGTCACTATCCTTAACCTTATCTCGCTTTACTTCCTTTACCATTTCTTAATAAGGCACTCTTCCCCAATATTCTGTCAAGATTCTAAAAGAAGAAACAAGGCATACATAACAAGTTTAGAATGTACTAGTATATGAAAATCATTTCGTGAACCAGCTTCATTAGTAAGGTGGCAGGATTAAACTACCAAGTCTTCTATTGCCAAGTACTAGTACATAATAAAAGCATCAAACAAACATATATCTATGTCCTATGGTCACCGCATTGTCTTGCCAAATCAAAATAGAGACACGGTTCAAATCATATCGGTTTAAGACAAAGCAGCAGTGAAAGAATACAAAGCGGGAAACTACACGCACAACAAGATTTCAGATGGGTACCACGGTCTACATGTACAACAACACTATTAGCTTTGTTGTGATGCTAGTAATGTGCATGATATGAAAGTCAACTGTATACACAATTGAAATTGAAATCAACAGAGCTATTGATAAGAGAAAACCTGTTAAAGAAACATGCGTGAACATACCTACAGCCATTGGAGTTTCATTGATCCTTCAATTTAAAAATAAGTTTGTATGAGTAAATACAATGATACAAGAGCAAAGCAATCATAGATAAAAAGCGCCTTCTAAGCAAGCGCTTACACGCTTAGGCTCTAGGCGCTATAAACGATTGCGATAACTACGCATAATCAGGTATAATCACAAGATAAGCATGCGCTTGGTCAAGAAGGCAAGTGTGGCAAACACACAATTAACGCCTAGCGCTTTTTTGAACTATGATAGCAATGGAATCTTAAATTAGAACAGTTGTTCTTCGTGTTTTGGCACTTGTTCTACATGAACAGAGTATAGTAAGACGAAGAATATAATACTTAAAATAGAAAATGAGCTCATATACCTTACCACATTCTTGGTTCGGGACCAAGATAGAACAAGGCTTCTCACCATCATCCAAGAATGTGTCTCAGAGAACGTAAGGGAATTTGATGAGTTTCTTTGCCGGTGAAGTACTTTTCTTCAGTAATTCGATATCGCCACCAAGCATTCTTGAAGATAGAGAGGTATTAGCACAGTTACCTCATCCCGAGTTTCCAAATCGGTCCTTCACTATAGAGAGAAAATGGGAAAATTTGTTGTATTATAACCATCATGGAGGTAGGATGTATGGGATAAGCAAAGTAATTGCCATGAATAACATTACTTACACATAACTCCGGACAAACACCTGAATCGGCATTTTCCTTCATCTTCAAAGATAATATTTCCAAGATGGAAGATACGCATATACGATTTAACAACATCAAATGTGATAGATGCTAAACTATGACTAGTTGGCTGTGCTTCCTCCATGTGAATAGGCGAATAACCGTGGAGTTGGGGTTCGCCGGATAGTACTCGCCTTTGGGCACCGGAGCTGCCTTACTAACTACTCTTGTTTGGGAGCTCGTGGTGGAGATGGTGCTGTGTCACAGAACTGGGTCACTATCGGCGGGTTGGGGTTAGATTGGGTGAAGTGGTTCTCTCGTCAATCGCAAGTGGTAAAATCATGAGAGTTTGGGTTATGTGTGGTAGGGCTGGTTCTTGTGCATGTACAACCGGGTGCTATTCCACCAAGAGGTAGCACTGCTTTTATTTGAAGACCGTGTTTTAGTCCGCTAGATACCGGCATCACCCGCCCAATTCAAATGGCTGATAAACAGAAACATAGTTGAATGTACGATATTGTATGAGAGATGATTTAATAGATAGTGTGGAAAAAGAGGGCATGAAATAGTTGACATGTATATTGTTTAACTAAATGGATAGCATGAACATAATTTCACATATATGATGTCTATCTAAACTGGACAGCATAGCATAACATAATTCAAAGATATGATGAATAACTAAACAGGATCGCATGACATAATTCACCTACATGTTATCTAAGTAATCAGGATCGATCATTTAATTCACATATGTGATTTATATGCTAAACAGAGGGAATTTGATATGATGTCTAAACTAAGAACATGGTGTTCAATATTGTGTATATCATGTCTAAACTATGCAATGCAAGACACCGTATGCATGATATGAGCAAGATAACCATGCCAAGTTAGAGCATACACCTCTGGGGGAATAGGACTGGTCATCTGCTCTCAATCCAACTCGAGGAGCTATCAGACCCAATAAGAGATCTGCTCGGCTTGTAGCACCGCTCGCTCAAGGCCTTGTTTTCACTCCAGATTTTTCCATCTCCCACTGAGGGAGTCCCGTACTAGGGGGTGTCCGGATAGCCGGACTATCGTCCCGGCCGGACTCTAAGACTATGAAGATACAAGATTAAAGACTTCGCCCCGTGTCCGATGGGACTTTCCTTGGCGTGGAAGGCAAGCTTGACGATACGGATATGTAGATCTCCTACCATTGTAACCGACTGTAACCCTAACCCTATTCGATGTCTATATAAACTGGAGGGTTTTAGTCCCAGAGGACGTAACAACAATCATACCATAGGCTAGCTTCTAGGGTTTAGCCTCCATGATCTCGTGGTAGATCTACTCTTGTACTACCCATATCATCAATATTAATCAAGCAGAGTAGGGTATTACTCCATCGAGAGGGCCCAACCTCGGTAAAAACATCGTGTCCCTTGTCTCCTCGTTACCATCCGCTTAGACGCAGCTCGGGACCCCTACCCGAGATCGCCGGTTTTGACACCGACATTGGTGCTTTCATTGAGAGTTCTTCGTGCCACCGATAGGCCTGATGGCTCCTTCGATCATCAATAACGACGCGTCCGTGGTGAGACTTTTCTCCCGGACAAATCTTCTTGTTCGGGCGGTTTTGCACAAGCAATAATTGGCCATCCGGAGCAGATCGAAAGCTACATTCCTAGCGATCAGGTCAGATTTGGAAGTTTGAATTATACGGCCGATATCCGCGGAGGCTTGATCTTCGACGGGTTCGAGCTGCAGCCTGCAGCGCCAGACCGCCTCGGAGGGCATGATCTAGCTCGCATCAACAGGCCCCGAGGC
>JAHIAM010010606.1:0-11581 GCA_021605205.1 Aegilops longissima | reverse complement strand
CACTCCGAACAAATGAATAAGAAGGTGAATGATTGAGAGGTACCACATGAGAAAGCATTTGAAAAGAGGAAAGAATAGATCAACCCAAAAACTTGACTTAAATCCACCGGAGAAGAAAATTAGAATGGAACAATGATAAGGTTAAAGCTTCCTTAGCGCCTTCATGAGAAATCACCGGATAAAACATAAAGGAAAAGAATGAAGAAACTTCACTCAATAAGATGGATACTTGATTAAGAAATCTGAGTCCTTGAAGAAAAAGGGTTGGAGGCGGAAAACAAAGGCAACTTAGGTCGGATGAAACGAACACCGCTGAGAAAAACTTAGAATTGATCTTGCTAATGTTGGAATGATCGGATCCACTTAAAGAGAAGCACGCCGTTGAGAAAAGAATTAACATGACAAGCTCAAGGATCAAGAAGGATTAGTATTCACAAGCAATATGAGAACACCATTTAGGAAAGGTATGGAATCAACACTTGGCATTGAAGCAACTTGAATACCACAAAACGGAACAAAAACAAAGGATTTGGCTTGCGTATAAGCCGAACAAATACATATGATAGAGATTTACCCAATCCCATATCATGCATCTATCGGAAAGATATTCTAGGAGCTACTTGAATTCCCACCTATAAACTCCCAAACTTTCCGGTTATGCAATCTGGTGTTGGGGATACAGGGACACAAAATATATCACCCAAACTAACAATACCTAGATCCAATTGTATCCATCCGTCAACACATAACCAAGAAATCCTCGAAATCGTGTACCTCGACCTTCAAAAACATCCTTTATACAAGTCATGGCAATATTCCCGACTCGCCACAAGATCGGGCTATCGGTTATCTCACCAACAACTGCACAAAAGAGATTTTGATGTCGGTAAAACTGTATTCCAGAACGCAACGATAAAATTGTGACGACAACACCTCGAGCTCAACTCCACGGGACACCGCCACAACCCCTAAATGTCGAGGCACCAAGAACAATGTTCTCGCCAAAAACCATCGAACGATTCCAAGATACCCGCTGATCCTAAAATTTTTTTAGTGAAATTTGAGGAGAAAAAGTCAAAACTCTACGCCGATGCCTCACCAGAGCATTTAAGGGACCGAGAGTAAAAGAATCCTATCCGATATATATAATCCTAAGACTCAAAACATTTTCCATTCTAGACTCAACAACGCCAAAAACAATCAAGTAGGGGGCTCCTAAGTCGGGAAGGCTCGATTACCTAACTTGTCACGCCTCGATGCGGCTATATCTCCCACGTGTCGAGCACGACTTAGAGGCATAACCGCATTGAAAGCAATGTCGCAAGTGAGGTAATCTTCACACAACCCATGTAATACATAAGGAAAGAGATACATAGTTGGCTTACAATCGCCACTTCACACAATACATGAGTAAAGTTACATCATACATACAATCAAGGTCCGACTACGGAACCAAAATAAAAGAAGACTACCCCAAATGCTACATGATCCCGATCGTCCAACTGGCTCCACTCACGATCAATCAAACGAAACAACACAATGAACAAGATCTTCATCGAATCCTCCTGAGCTCGTGCATCACCCGCACGGTTTCATCGGCACTGCAAACTGGTTTTGAAGTATCCGTGAGTCACGGACTCAATCTCACACCCGCCAGATCAAGACTATAAGCTTAAAGGTAGGACAGGTGAGGTGGAGCTGCAGTGCTTACTCAGCATATATGGTGGCCATACGCAAAAGAGAGCGAGAAGAGAGCAAAGCACGGTCGAACAACTATGATCAAGAAGTGATCCCAACTACTTACGCCAAACATAACTCCAACATCAGTGTTCACTTCCCGGACTCCGCCAGAAGAGACCATCACGTTACACACGCCGTTGGTGTATTTTAATTAAGATCAACTTCGGTTTTCTACAACCGACATTAACAAATTCATCTGCCACATAACCATGCACGGCTTTCAAAGATAATACCGGGGTGTCCCAACTTAGCCCATGATAAGCTCTCGCGATCAACGAAGGATATTCTTCTCCCGGAAGACCCGATCACTCGAATCCCGCTACAAGACATTTCACGCAATAAACAAGACCAAAGAAGCACTTGATGTGCCGACAAACTCGAGAGTCAGACGCACTTCGGTCTCTGTGGCACACCGGATAAGTCAAGCTACGAGAAACCAACCTCGAGTTTTGCAGGTGGGTGGCCCGGAGGTTGCCGGTTCGACCAACACTGGGAGCACCGCCCGGGCTAAATAAAGATGACCCCTGCCCGAAACCCAAGGGAAAAGGGTATAGGTGAGGCAAATGGTAAAACCAATGTTGGGCCGAAAAGTCTTATTCAAAGAACCGCTGGGGGTCCCATAAATCACCCGACCGCGTTAGGGACGCAAAAATCCGGAACATAATACACCGATATGACGGAAACTAGGCGGCAAGAGTGGAACAAAACACTGCATAAGGCCGAGCCTTCCACCCTTTACCAAGTATATAGATGCATTAATTAAATAAGATATATTGTGATATCCTCAACAAGTAAACATGTTCCAACAAGGAACAACATCTCCATGTTCCAACAAGGAACAAACTTCATCTTCACCGCAACTAACAACGCTATAAGAGGGGCTGAGCAAAGCGGTAACATAGCCAAACAACGGTTTGCTAGGAAAGGATGGTTAGGGTTGACATGGCAATATGGAGGCATGATAGCAAGTGGTAGGCATCGAGCATAGGCATAGCAAAAGAGCAGCAACTAGCAAGCAAAGATAGAAGTGATTTCGAGGGTATGGTCATCTTGCCTGAAATCCCGCAAGGAAGAAGAAAGTCCATGAAGAAGACAAACGGACGAGTCGAATCTAATCACAACTCGAACGAAACCGGGCTAACGAGAGAAGCAAACCGAAAGAAGCAAACAACATAGTAAACACACAATCACATAAACATGGCATGATGCACAACAAGTATGATGCATGTCCGTTTAAATAGCATGGCATGGCAAAGTAACAAACAACACTACAATTATGGAGCTCAATATGCAACGAAGTTGCATATTGACAAAACACCACATCAATTATTTAGTTCTTCCCGGTTAGGTACCCAACAATATTAAATGTTATTAAACATGGCAAGAGGTGAAGCATGAAACTACCTATCTAGGCAAGTTTAAATGAGGCCGAAACAACGAACACAATCCGAAAATCCTCATATGCAAATTTATGAATTTGGTACTGATCTGCCCTAAACATATTTTAAGTTGTTAAACATGCAAAGTAAGTACACCATGTTAAACTAGGCATTTTCACCCCATTTACATATATAATTTATTTAAAATGGAGTTACGGTTATTTAGTTATGAAATAAATCATTTTAGCATGGCATTTAAGCAATTAATGCAAACAACAATTATAAACATTTAAATGTTGTTATCATGATGCGGATGACATGTGCAAGTTTTATGCAATTTATGAAAATGTTGATAGAGCATTATGAAGCATTGTGTCACCGTGGAAGAAAAAGGGTGCCACGGCAACTAATCCAAAATGGTGCCACGGCAATATATCGGTTCCGATAACTCGATTGAGATATCATGCAAAGGAAAGTGTGGACGGAGCGAGTCATGCAAGATGGTGGGTGTTCCTGACACCGGGTTCCTACGAACGGTGGCATGGCAAAAGAGGGCATCGCAAGGATGATCTCACGTCGGTCATCTCGGTTATACCTTCTCGGATCGCTCAACGGGACGGCCCGCGTCAGAGAGGGAAGTAGTCGTTTCGCGATGATCGCCGAGGGAAGTAGTGGTACACGGCGCATAGAGGAAGTAGTGTTTCACGCTGGCCAAGAGGTACTTGACGGTCCGAATCCTTCGGGTTGTCGTGGTACTGGCGGTTCAAGGTAGTCGACACGCGAGGGGAAGTAGACGCTGCGTTCGATGGTAGTGGTACATCCTGGCCCCTGGTAGTCGCTCATGTCCCGTGGATGTCGGGATCCACGGGTCTCGAGGGTCGGCGTAGTGGTACACACGCTTTCGTGAGATGTTCGGCCACGGTAGCGGCATACTTGAAGAATCGCGAACGGACTTGGCGCTCCGCCGTAGGGCATTGTCGTTATTCACCGATGTAGTCGCCCGGTAGACAACTTGACGATCCGCCAGGGGGTATTGGCGATCACCGCAGTCACCGCTTGTTCGGAGAGGATCTTGGACAAAACCACGAAGGCGCCCTCGGCCCGGAAGTGAAGATGCCCAGGCAAGAATAGTGCGGGCGCCGGGCCAACCAAGGTGGTCACAAGTACACTGCTATGGTGTCAGGACGCGCAAAAGAGCTAGTGCCCATGGAAAGGCGCACGGTCATGCGAGAGGATGGTTCGGGTTGCTTGCCCACAAGGCATGGCGGCAGAGGACGAAGCAGAGGGTGGAGCAGCTTGGGCCGGGTTGGTCTCGGGCGTGGAGGAAGAGATGGCGGCGGCTGAGAAGACCGGCGGCGTTGCTTGGGTCACCACTGGAGGCTGGCGCGGTGGCTCAAAGGTGAGAGCCGAACGAGAAGCGAGGCAGGCGGGACGACGAGCACGAGAGACACGGCGCAGTAGCTCGAGGAGCCTTCCCAAGGCCAGCACGAGAGAGATGAGGGGACTGGAGAGAAGAAGGGAGCGAGGGGATCGGGCAGGGGTTCGGGAGAGATGGGGAGGACGAGATCGAAGGAGACGAAGGCTGGAGGAGGGGAACGAGGAGGAGATGGCTGCGGGGATGGAGTCGGCTAGGTTAGGTTGCTGGGCCTTGGGCCAAGGGAGGCCAGGCCGGGCCTCGGGAGGGGGAGGCGGCCAGGAGTTGGGCCTTAGAGGCCGCTGGTCAAGCCTCTCTCTCTCTCTCTCTCTCTCTTAAACTCTAAAACAGAGAAAAGAAAGGAAAGGAAGAAAAGAAAAGATTAGAGAAAGAGTTTGCTCGGGATTATTTTAGCTCAAAAAATGAGCTGAAACCAGAAAATTAGAAGTGGGCATGACCGAAGATTTAAATCCAAAACCATTTGAATTTAATTCAATATATGGATTAGGATTACATTTTAAGAGTCCAAAAATGTTAAGAATTTAGGAGGAGCCTTGAAAGAGGTAAGAATTGATGGCAAAGTTTGGGACCAAACTTGAAGTAGAAAGGGCATTGAATTTTGCAAGTGTGTTATGGTGATTCCAAACAATGGAATATTTTAATATAGCTCCTAATATTGGGAGGATATGTTATAAAGAGAAGTCACCATGTGAATCCTCGTTTAAATGGATAGAAGATCCATACAATTTATTTAGATGAGTTGCAAAAATTAATGGCATGATGGCATGATGACATGATGCAATGCAAGAGATGACATGAAAATGCAACAAACAAAACAAATCACATGGCAAAACCGAAACCCTGAAGGCAATCAAGCTCGTCTTGGGGCCACAACACTCCACCACTATTTAGAGGATCTCGCCCCAGATCTAGGATGGCACCGGAGAAAAGCGAAGAGGAAGAGGTAAAACAAAGTTGCTTCTTTGACAAACGAATGAAACCAAAGAACCTGAGAGGTTGAAAACTTGAAAGAAAGAAAACAACGAAGATGAACAAAGTTGAAAACACTGTTAGAAAAGAGGAACAAGGATATGACGAGAACCAAGAGGTTTAGTGATAAAATAGATAATGAAACCACTCCGTTAAAACTAGATAGACTAGGAATAAGATTGATAAAATTTGGCAGACATGAAAATGGAAGGAATTAGAATCATGAACTTTAGAAGATGGGATGATATATGAAATCAAAACACACCTCTAACTATTGAAAAATGGCACAAGGTAAGAAAGATTTCAACTCTTGAGGAAGCAAAACTTGATAAGATGAGAGAACAATCAAAACATGACACTCAGTTAAATGGATAAGCAAGAAAAGAACATGATCTTGGCAAAACGAGACGATGGGTCAAGAGAGCAACATCACAATGCCTCCGAAGAAAAATTGAAGATAGATCATTGAATAAAGGAATGGAGAAGAAAATGACAATTCTACCACAAATGAGTTTGAATGAAGCATCCTTACAAAAAGGATAGAACGGAGTTGTTGGAAAATCAACAACGAAAAGAATAACTTGTAGTGGGCTTATGAAAACATCTCCAAATTATGAGGTGAGCTTCGCCACCAACGGAACAATTGATTGATTTATATCAACAAGGAGACGAGAAACTTATTTCACCAGAGGATAAATGAAGAACTTGGGTCATTTATAAGCACCATAAATAGCAACAACCTTAGGGAAAGCTTTAGGTGAAATATAGCCCAAGAAACTCCAATGAAGAGATTGATGGATTTAAAATACCTCATTCTTGACAACATGTGAATCATGAAACACAACTCAAATTGTCGAGAATGACATAACACCACCCAAATGATAAGGTAGAAAAATTGCACTTCAAATGCAAGATGAAGAATACTTGAACCCCAAAACAAAACATGTGTTGAACCATGTTATTTTAGAGTATAGCTTGACGGATCTTAACTCCGAGAAATCTTGAAGAACAATTGAAGAATGAAAAGAATCCTTGACGAACCACCATGTAGAGCCTCCATGAAGAACTCCGTAATAAAAGGATGATAGAAAGAAAGAAAGGAAACACAAGGTGAAGCCTTGCAGGATAAGATGAAGCTTTGAAATGATAAACCGAGAAAACTTGGAACTCCGGAAAGAAAGATGAACAAATGAAATCAAGAATTTTGATGAACCTCCAATAAGGAATTGAATTACTGATGAAACAAGAATAAGAATTACATTACTGATCCTTCACCAATTAAATTGATGACAAGCAATGGATTTGGCATACTACTTATTCCCGAGAAAAGATTAAGATAGATATGGCGAAACTTGGGAAGGTCTTCAACGAACCACCTAGGATTGAAAAACAATAAATTGATATGATAACAAAGGAAGTGAAATTTGAACAAACCACCTAAGAATTGAGAATGAACGGAAAGGCACAATTCACCGGAAGAATTGGAAAACGAATGAAGATATTTGAGGATTTAGATACAAGAACTAAAGATAGAACTGATTAGAGAATACTTGAATGATGCACCGTAAGATTTGGAAACGAGTTGAACGCTTGAATGAATAATTTGAGATGATGGCTCAAGAATCAAACTAAAAGACTGAAATGCTCCGGGTTAAAAGAATTCTCACAATCAAAACAATTATGAGGATGGCAAAAGCTAGAACCATGAATCTTGAAGAGAATGGAGCAAGATTTAAAGAAACTTTCTTCGGTCTTCAAAATTCGAAGAAGAGAGAAACACCACCATGAATTGTTGAAGCACTGAATGAAAATTAGAAAGGTTGAACCAACAATGAAAATAATTTGAAAGATCTTGGAGAAAGACATTTGACTGATGATAATTCATTCTTACATCAAACTTCAAAGAATTTGAGAATAACCCGAAAATTAGAAGAGTTAGGTAAGATCCTCGAAAAGACCTGTGGGTTAGGGCCCACTCAAAAGAACCACCGCTGAACAATTGTTTGAAAAGAGGATTGCACCGTGAATTAAATGGCTTGAATGAGATAACAACTCAAAATAACTTGAACGGATTGAGAATGAAAACAGAATCTTCCGAGATATCTTCAACACTCCGTAACAAATGAATAGCTAGAAGTGAATGATTAAGAGGTGCACCAGCATGAGAAAGCATTTGAAAAGAGGAAAAGAATACGATCAACACTGAAAACTTGACTTAAATCCACCGGAGAAGAAAATTAGAATGGAACAATGATAAGGTTAAAGCCTTTAGCGCCTTCATGAGAAATCACCGGATAAAACATTAAAGGAAAAGAATGAAGAAACTTCACTCAATAAAATGGATACTTGATTAAGAAATCTGAGTCCTTGAAGAAAAGGGTGGGAGGCGGAAAACAAAGGCAACTTAGGTCGGATGAAACGAACACCGCTGAGAAAAACTTAGAATTGATCTTGCTAATGTTGGAATGATCGGATCCACTTGAAGAGAAGCACGCGTTGAGAAAAGAATTAACATGACAAGCTCATGATCAAGAAGGATTAGTATTCACATAGCAATATGAGAACACCATTTAGGAAAGGTATGGAATCAACACTTGGCATTGAAGCAACTTGAATACCACAAAACGGAACAAAAACAAAGGATTTGGCTTGCGAATAAGCCGAACAAATACATATGATAGAGATTTACCCAATCCCATATCATGCATCCGTCGGAAAGATATTCTAGGAGCTACTTGAATTTCACCTATAAACTCCCAAACTTTCTGGTTATGCAATCTGTGTTGGGGATAGGGACACAAAATATATCACCCAAACTAACAATACCTAGATCCAAAGATCCATCCCAACACATAACCAAGAAATCCTCGAAATCGGTACTCGACCTTCAAAAACATCCGTTATACAAGTCATGGCAATACTCCAAGACTCGCCACAAGATCGGGCTATCGGTTATCTCACCAACAACTGCACAAAAGAGATTTCGATGTCGGTAAAACTGTGTATTCCAGAATCGCAACGATAAAATTGTGACGACAACACCTCGGAGCTCAACTCCCCGGACACCGCCACAACCCCTAAATGTCGAGGCACCAAGAACAATGTTCTCGCCACAAAACCATCGAACGATTCCAAGATACCCCGTGATCCTAAAAAATTTTTAGTGAAATTTGAGGAGAAAAGTCAAAACTCACGCCAGATGCCTCACCAGAGCGATTTAAGGACCGAGGAGTAAAAGAATCCTACTCCGATATATATAATCCTAAGACTCAAAACATTTTCCATTCTAGACTCAACAACGCCAAGAAACAATCAAGTAGGGGCCTTAAGTCGGAAGGCTCGACACCAACTTGTAACTCGATGCGGCTATATATTCCACGTGTCGAAGCAACTACTTAGAGGCATAACCGCATTGAAAGCAATGTCGCAAGTGAGGTAATCTTCACACAACCCATGTAATACATAGGGAAAGAGATACATAGTTGGCTTACAATCGCCACTTCACACAATACATGAGTAAAACATTACATCATACAGATACAATCAAGGTCCCACTACGAAACCAAAATAAAAGAAGACTACCCCAAATGCTACATTAGATCCTCGATCGCCCCAACTGGGCTCCACCATCTGATCACTGGAAACGAAACAACACAATGAACAAGATCTTCATCGAAGCCCTCCTTGAGCTCTAAAAGGCCACCCGCACGGTTTCATCTGAATCGCAAACTGGTTTTGAAGTATTCGTGAGTCACGGGATCTGTGCAACTTCACACCCGCCAGATCAAGACTATTTAAGCTTAAAGGTAGGACAGGGTAGTGAGGTGGAGCTGCAGCAAGCGACCGCAGTATATGGTGGCTAATATACGCAAAAGAGAGCTTAGAAGAGAAGGCAAAAACCGGTCGGCCAAATATGATCAAGAAGTGATCCTGACTACTCACGCCAAACATAACTCCAACATCAGTTCATACTCGACTCCGGGCCGAGAAGAGACTATCACGGTTACACACGCCGTTGGTGTATTTTAATTAAGATCAACTTCGGTTTTCACAACCGACATTAACAAATTCCTATCCGCCACATAACCGCTGCACGGCTTTCAAAGTTCAAAACCCTGCAGGGTGTCCCAACTTAGCCCATGATAAGCTCTCGCGATCAACGGCGATATTCTTCACCCCGAAGACCTGGATCAGCCTCGAACTCCCGACTACAAGACATTTGATAGCAATAAAACAAGATTCAGCAAAGACCGCCTTGACAGTGCCGACAAATCCTGAGAGGAGCTGCACATATCTCGGTCTCGTGGCATCATCGGATGAGACTAGCTACGCAGTAAAACCAGCCCTCAAGGTTACCTCACCGGCCCTGCAGTCTGCCCTAGTTTGGGCCAACACTCAAGGAGCACCGTCCGGGGTTAAATAAAGATGACCTTGAGTCTCAGAAACCCAAGGAAAAGGCTTAGGTGAGGCAAATGGTAAAACCAATGTTGGGCCTTTACGAAGAGTCTTATTCAAAGCAACCGTTCAAGGGGGTCCTATAAATCACCCAACTGCATAGGGACGCAAAACCGGAACATAACATCGATATGACGGAAACTAGGGCGGCAAGAGGAACAAAACACAGGCATAAGGCCGAGCCTTCCACCCTTTACCAAGTATATAGATGCATTAATTAAATAAGATATATTGTGATATCTCTAACAAGTAAACATGTTCCAACAAGGAACAACATCTCCATGTTCCAACAAGGAACAAACTTCATCTTCACCTGCAACTAACAACGCTATAAGAGGGGCTGAGCAAAGCGGAACATATAGCCAAACAACGGTTTGCTAGGAAGGTTGAAAAGGTTAGAGGTTTGACATGGCAATGTAGGTGGCATGATATAGCAAGTGGTAGGCATCGAGAAATAGGCATAGCAAAAGAGCGAGCATCTAGCAAGCAAAGATAGAAGTGATTTCGAGGGTATGGTCATCTTGCCTGAAATCTGAAGGAAGAAGAACGAGTCCATGAAGAAGACAAACGGATGTAAGTCGAACGAATCCTCACAATTCCGAACGAAACCGGTTAACGAGAGAAGCAACCCGAAAGAAACAAACAACATAGTAAATAACCAACACATAAACATGGCATGATGCACAATCAAGTATGATGCATGTCCGGTTTAAATGAGGCATGGCAAAGCAATATGCACAAACAAAACTACAAGTTAATGGAGCTCAATATGCAACCGAGTTGCATATTGACAAAACACCACAACACTTATTTAGTTCACTCTCGTTAGGTACACAACAATATTAAATGTTGTTAAACATGGCAAGAGGTGAAGCAATATGAAACTAACTAACTAGGCAAGTTTAAATGAGGCCGGAAAATAAACAACAATTCCTGTAAAATCCTCATATGCATATTTATGGATTAGGCACTGATTCTGACCTAAAGCATAATTTTAGAGTTGTTAAACATGCAAAGTAAGTGCTACCATGTTAAACTAGGCATTTTTCACCCCATATTACATATATAATTTATTTAAATGGATACTAAGTTAGGAAGTTATGAAATAAATCATTTTAGCACAGCATTTAGGCAAATTAATGCAAACAACAATTATAAAACATTTAAATGTTGTTATGATGATGCGATGACATGTGCAAGTTTTATGCAATCTTTATGAAAACGTTGACATCGAGCATGTTATGCTAGCCGTGTCACCGTGGAAGAAAAGGTGCCACGGCAACTAATCCAAAATGGTGCCACGGCAACATATCGGTTCCGATAACTCGATTGAGATACCGCGCAAAGGAAAGTGTGACGGAGCGAGCATGCAAGATGGTGGGTGTTCCCTGACACGGTTCCCACGAACGGTGGCATGGCAAAAGAGGGCATCGCAAGGATGATTCGATCACGGTCGGTCATCTCGGTTATACCTTCGGATCGCTCAAACGGGACGGTTCGGTTCAGAGAGGGAAGTAGTCGCTCGCGGATCGCCGAGGGAAGTAGTGGTACACGGCACGTAGAGGAAGGTGTTTCACGCTGCGAGGTACTTGACGGGTCCGAA
>JAHIAM010010603.1:0-16299 GCA_021605205.1 Aegilops longissima | reverse complement strand
GTCCGAATCTGGACGCACTCCGCTGCTCAACACACGTGACAGCCTCCCTCCCACGCCTTTGATCCAGCAAGGAGAGAGGGAGAGGTTGAGGAAGACTCCATCCAGCAGAGCACAACGGGGGTGGTGGTGGAGGAGCGTGAATCTTGCAGGCTTCCCAAGCATCATAAGAGAGGAGGAGGAGGGAAGAGACGCAGGCTGCACCAACGAGAATCGAATCCGTTATGGGCAGCCCCCGGCCTCATATATATGGGGAAGGGAGGGTGGCCTCTAGGGTTCCCACCCCCAGAGGGGCGGCAGCCCCAGATGGGATCAAGGGAGGCGGCCAAGGGAGAGGGGAGGCGCCACAGATGGGCCTTAGGCCCATCCGCCCCTAGGGTTTGCCCTCCCACTCTCCCTTGCACCTTGGGCTTTGGGAAGGACCAGCCCCCTTGGGGCTGGTTCCTCCCACACTTGGCCCACGCAGCCTTCCGGGGTTGGTGGCCCCACTTGGTGGACCCCTGGACCTCCTGGTCCCAGACCATCGATAAACCCCAAACTTTTTCTAGACCAAAACAGACTTCCCATATATAAATCTTTACCTCCACCATTTTCGAACTCCTCGTGACGTCCCGGATCTCATCCGGACTCAACAACATTCGTAACTACATACAAACTTCCTTTATAACCCTAGCGCCATCGAACCTTATGTGTAGACCCACGGTTCGGAGAATGCGATAGACCGAGACGTTTCCTTAATAACCAACAGCGATCCGGATACCCATGTTGGCTCCTACATGTTCCACGATGATCTCATCGGATGAACCACGATGTCAAGGATCAATCAATCCCGATACAATTCCCTTTGTCTAGCGGTATTAGATTTTGCCCGAGATTCGATCGCATCCCGATACCTTGTTCAATCTCCATGCAAGTCTCTTTACTGTCCTACACATCATCCCATGATCAACCCTTGGTCACATTGTGCACATTATGATGATGTCCTACCGAGGGGCCCAGAGATACCTCCGCTTACGAGGACAAATCCCACCTCGATTCGTCAACCCAACACACACTTTGGAGATACCAGAGTAACCTTTATAGTCACCCACATTGCCAGGACGCTTTGGTACACCCAAAGCATTCCTACTAATCCGGAGTTGCACAATCTCATGGTCTAAGGAAATGATACTTGACATTAGAAAAGCTTTAGCATACCTAACTACGATCTTTGTGCCAAGCTTAGTATTGGTTCTTCATCCATCATTCTTCTAATGATGTGATCCCTGTATCAATGACATCCAATGTCCATGGCGGAAACCGTAACCATCTATTGATCAACAAGTAGTCAACTAGAGGCTTACTAGGACTTGGTGTTGTCTATGTACCCACATGTATTGAGTTTCCATCAATACAATTATAGCATGGATAATAAACATTATCTGAACAAGGAAATATAATAATAACTAATTTATTATTGCTCTAGGCATATTTCCACAGCCTCCCACTTGCACTAGAGTCAATAATCTAGTTCACATCCATGTGATTAATATCGATAGGTCACATCGCCATGTGACCAACACCCAAAGAGTTTACTAGTGTCTCAGAAACTAGTTCACATCATCATGGATTAGACTCAATGAGTTCTAGGTTTGATCATGTTTTGCTTGTAGAGAGGTTTTAGTCAATGTTTTAGTCAACGGTCCTGAACCTTTCAGATCCGTGTGTCTTTGCAATTCTCTATGTCATATTGTAAATGTTTGCTTCCACGCTCCACATGAAGCTATTCCAAATGGTTGCTCCACTATACGATCCGGTTTGCTACTCGTAGTCATTCCTGGATAGGTGTTAGCTTGCATCGACGAACCCTTTACGCCAACTCTTTATCACCAGAATCGAGAAACATGTCCTTATTTACCCAAGGACAATTTTGATCCTGTCCAATGATCCATTCCTGGATCATTCTTGTACCCTTTGATCGACCATGGCAAGGCACACTTCCTGTGGTACAAGACAACATACTATAGAGCCTATGTTCAATAAGGGGACACCTTCCCTCTTCTTTCCTGCCGTGGTCAGCTTTTAACCTTAACTTCATACCACAACTCCGAAGAACTCCTTGATCGATCCATCTTGAACACCTTCAAGATCATGTCAAGGTATATGCTCATTTGAAAGTACCATTGCGGTTTTGATCTATCCCCGTAGATCTTGATGCTCAATGTTTAAGTAGCTTAATCCAGGTTTTCACTTGAAAACACTTTTCAAATAACCCTGTATGCTTTCCAGAATTCTACATCATTTCATCAACAATATGTCAACAACATATACTTATCGAAATTTATAGTGCTCCCACTCACTTTTGGAAATACAAGTTTCCATAAACTTTGTATAAACCCAAAATTTGATCATCACATCAAAGGCAATTCCAACTCCAGATGCTTACTCCACCTTAGAAGGATCACTGGAGCCAAGATACCTTTTAGCATCCTTAGGATCGCAAAACTTTCGATTGATCAATACAACCTTTCCTTACATAGACCGTAAGGAAACTGTGACATCCATTTGCCGATTTCATAATGCAGCTAATGCTAACATGATTCGATCGACTTAGCATCGCACGGATGAGAAAATCTCATCGAGTCAACTCCTTGAACTTGTGAAAACTCTTCACCAAAGTCGAGCTTCATAGATGACATTACCGCCCACGGCCTTCTTTCTTAAAGATCCATTTATCTCAATGGTTGCGATCATCGGACAATTCCACCAAAGTCATGGATCCTTTCTGGATTTTATGGCTTCTAACCATTTGTCGGAATTTGGCCCACCATTGCTTCTCCATAGCTCGAGGTTCATTGTTGTCTAGCAACATGACCTTCAAGACAGATCACCGCATACCTGGCAAAGACGCTCCTTGTCGCCCAGAGGTTCGGTAGTGACTTGATCCGAAACTTCATGATTACTATCATAAGCTTCTACCAATTGGTGTAGGTGCCACGAACAACTTCCGTGCCTCGCTACACATAGTTGAAGTGACGGTTCAATAACCTCATCAAGTCTCCACCATCCTCCCACTCAACTTTTCGAGACTAACTTTTCCTCGAGAAAGGACCCGATTCAAGAAACAATCCCTATTGCTTCCGGATCTGAATTAGGAGGTATACCCAACTATTTTGGGTGTCCTATGAAGATGCATTTTTCCTTGGGTTGAGCTTATCAACCTGAAACCTTCCCATAAGGCCGTACCCAAACTTTAAGAAACGAAACTTAGGTTTCTTCAAACGTGTCGCCTCAATGGAATTATGTGGTTGTTGGGGAACGCTAAGAAAATTAAAATTTTCCTACGGTTTCACCAAGATCCATCTATGAGTTCATCTAAGCAACGAGTCATGGGAGATGCATCTACATACCACTTTGTAGATCCGGAGCGGAAGCGCTAAAAGAACGGGTTGGGTGTTGCCCCGTGATCCAATCACCGGAGATCCTAGCCGAACGGCACCTCCGCTCCAAACACACGCCCCAGGACGCCTCCTTCTTGATCCAGCAAGGGGAAGGAGAGGTTGATGAAGATCCAAAACGACGGCGGGGGTGGATGCCGGGATCCCGAGGGCCCAAGGCCCCAGGAGGAGGAGGTGGCAAGGGGAAGGAGGGCCAAGATGCGGGTCTTGCGCCCTTCCTCCTCCACTATATATAGGGGGGGCGATGCCCCTGGAGATCCCATCTAGAGGGGGGGCGGGGCAACGGCCCCCTTAGGTTTCCAATGGGGGATGCCCCGGGGGCAACGGCCCCTGGGTTTCCAAAGGGGATGCCCTGGGCAACGGCCCCCAGGGTTTCCAACCCAGGCTTTGGGCCCTTGGGCACCACCCACCAGGCTGGTTCCCCACTTCAGCCCATGGGCCCCCGGATAGGTTCCCACTCGGGACCCGATCTTCCCTGGTCCCAGACAAGGGCCCAAAACTTTCCCTTTGGGCAAAAATGACTTCCTATATAAATTTTACCCCGACCATTCCGAACCCTCGGACGTCCGGGATCTCATCCGACCAACAACTTTGGTTATAACAATATCCTACAACCCTAGCCCACCAACCTTATGTGTAGACTTACGTTCGGAGATATGAATGACCAGATGCTTCCGCAATAACCAACAGCGGATTGATACCCATGTTGGTCTACATACCTCGATGATCTCATCGATGAACCACGGTCGAGGATTCAATCAAACCCGATAATTCCCTTTGTCAATCGGACGTTATTTGCCCGAGACTCGACGCCGATCCCAATACCTTGTTCGCCTCTATCCAAGTCACTTTACTGCACGAATGCATGATCCCGTGACTAACCATTAGTCACTTTGAGCTATTATGATGATGCAACCAAAGGGGCCCAAGATACCTCCGCAACGGAGTGACAAATCCCGCCTCGATCCGGTCAACCCAATGACACTTTGGGAAGATACCTAGTCACCCTTAATTTGGTACACCCAAAGCACTCTTACGGATCCGGAGTTACACGATCTCATGGTCTAAGGAAGAGATACTTGACATTGAAAAGCTCTAGCAAAACGAACTACACGATCTTGTGCTATGCTTAGATTGTTTTCCATCACATCATTCTCCTAATGATTGATCCCGTTGTCAATGACATCCAATGTCCATAGTCGAAACCATGACTATTCTGCCAACGAGCTAGTCAACTAGAGGCTCCAGGGACATGTTATGGTCTATGTATTCACACGTATAAGATTTGATAATACAATTATAGCATGAATAAAAGACAATCATCATGAAAAAAAATAAATAAAAACTTTTATTATTGCCTCTAGGGCATATTTCCAACAGTCTCCCACTTGCACTAGAGTCAATAATCTAGTTACATTGTGATGAATCGAACACCCAGAGTTCGTGTTGATCATGTTTTGCTCGGAGAGGTTTAGTCAACGGACCGCGACATTGATCCGTATGCTTTGAAATTTCTATGTCTCCATCCGAACGCTTTCCGGATGGAGTTGAAGCGACGCTTGATGTGCCCGGTCTTCTTTGAAACCGGGCTCTTGGCAAGTGCAATAGCTCAAGTGTTGTCAAAGAGTTTGATCGCCCCGACGCATTGGGTATGACTCCAGGTCGGTGATGAACCCTTCACCCAAATTGTTTGCGCGCCTCCCGAGGCTGCCAACTCCGCCACATGTAGATCCCGCCAGACGCTTTTCTGCACCAGCCATCGCTCCACCATTCAACATATACACGATCCTTGTATTAGATTCAGATCTTGTCGGTAGGCCGACGAACCTGTTACCTTTAGCCTTCGTCACCTCCATAAACGGAAACATGTCCTTTGTCCTTTCGTACTTGATATTCTTGACCTTTTCCCTTGGGATTACTTTGGTACCTTCCTACCAAACTTTTGCAAGGTTTACATCAGGTCTGCACAGATGGCATAATAATAGATCCTATGGTCGGGTAGGGGATGACACTCATCTCTTTTTTCTTTTGTCTTCGCATTGAGTGAGCTCAATTCACACCTTTGCAAAACCCTTCTTGACTGATCCATTTTGAACTTCTTCAAAATCTTATCAAGGTATGTGCTTTGTGAAAGACCTATGAGGCGCCTCGATCTATCTCTATAGATCTTGATGCCTAATATATAAGCAGCTTCTCAAGGTCCTTCATTGAAAAACACTTATTCAAGTAGGCCTTAATGTTGTCCAAGAATTCTATATCATTTCCCATCAAGTATGTCATCTACATATAATATGAGAAATGCCAGAGCTCCCACTCACTTTCTTGTAACGAGCTTCTCCATAAGTCTGCATAACCCAAACGCTTTGATCATCTCATCAAAGCGAATGTTCCAACTCCGAGATGCTTGCACCAGCCCATAAATGGATCGTTGGAGCTTGCATACTTTGTTAGCGTTTTAGGATCGACAAAACCTCCGGCTGCATCATATACAGCTCTTCCTTAAGATATCCGTAAGGAACGCTGTTTTGACGTCCATGCCATATCTCATAATCATAGTATGCAATTGCTAACATGATTCGGACGGACTTAAGCTTCGCACGGAGAGAAAGTCTCATCGTAGTCAATCCCTTGAACTTGCCGATAAACCTTAGCGACAAGTCGAGCTTTATAGATGGTGACATTACCATCCGTCCGCCTTCCTCTTAAAGATCCATTTGTTTTCTATCGTCCGATCATCGGCAAGTCACCAAAGTCCACACTTTGTTTTCATACATGGATTCTATCTCGGACTTCATGGCTTCTAGCCATTTGTTGGAATCTGGGCCCATCGCTTCTTCATAGTTCAAGGTTCATTGTTGTCTAACAACATGATTTCCAAGACAGGGTTGCCGCACACTCAGTGCGGAACGTGTCCTAGTGGACCTACTGAGTTCAAGAGCAACTTGATCCAAGTACCTTGATCATCATCATGAATTTCTCTTCGTTGGTGTAGGCATCACAGAACATTTTCCTGAGCTGCACTACTATCCTGCTCAAGAGGTAGTACTTCATCGAGTTCTACTTTCCTCCCACTTACTTCTTTCGAGAGAAACTCTTTTCCGTAAAGGATCCGTTTGGCAACAAAGATCTTGCCCTCGGATCTTGTAGAAGGTATACCCACGGTTTCCTTAGGGTATCCTATGAAGACGATTTTTCCGACTTGGGTTCGAGCTTTTGTTGAAGTTTCTTGACATAAGCATCGATCCCCAAACTTTTAGAAACGCATGACTTAGGTTTCTTCCCAAACCATAATTCATACGGTGTCGCTCAACGGACTTAGACGGTGCCCTATTTAAAGTGAATGTAGCTGTCTCTAGAGCGATCCCCAAAATGATAGCGTAAATCAGTAAGAGACATCATAGACCGCACCATATCCAATAGAGTGCGATTACGACGTCGACACACCATTACTGTGAGGTGTTCCAGCGTGCGTTAGTTGTGAAACGATTCCACATTTTCTTAAGTGTACCAAATTGGACTTAAATATTCTCCTCCACGATCCGATCGTAAGAATTTTATCTTTCGGTCACGTTGATTCTCTACTTCATTTGAAATTCCTTGAACTTTTCAAAGGTCTCAGACTTGTGTTTCATCAAGTAGACATACCCATATCTACTCAAGTCATCTGAGAGTGAGAACATAACGATATCCTCCAGAGCCTCAACGCCATTGGACCGCACACATCGGTATGTATGATTTCCAACAAGTTGGTTGCTCGCCCATTGTTCCGAGAATGGAGTCTTGGTCATCTTGCCCATGAGGCATGGTTCGTATGTGTCAAATGATTCATAATCAAGAGACTCCAAAAGTCCATCAGCATGGAGCTTCTTCATGCGCTTGACACCAATGTGACCAAGGCATACACAAGTATGTGGGACTATCGTTATCAACTTTACATCTTTTGGTATTCACGCTATGAACATGTGTAATACTACGCCGAGATTCATTAAGAATAAACCATTGACCATCGGAGCATGACCATAAAACATATCTCTCATATAAATAGAACAACCATTATTCTCGGATTTAAATGAGTAGCCATCTCGCATTAAACGAGATCCGATACAATATTCATGCTCAAACTTGGCACCAAATAACAATTATTAAGGTTTATAACTAATCCCGTGGTAAATGAAGAGGTAGCGCGAGCATCACATCGACTCGAACCATTCCCGACGCCAGTCGTCACCTCGCCCTTCGCCACTCCGCTTATTCCGCAGCTCCCGCCGTGAGTTACAAATATGAGCAACGGCACCGTATCAAATACCCAGGAGTTACTACTAGTATCGGTAAGGTACACATCAATTACATGTATATCAAATATACCTTTGGTGTTGCGCCTTCTTGTCCGCTAAGTATTTGGGGCAGTCCTTCAAAGGACCCTTCCCTTGCAATAAAAGCACTCAGCCTCAGGCTTGGGTCCATTCTTTGACTTCTTCCGAACTTGCTTACGGCGCGCAACCTCCTTGCCCTTCTTGAAGTTCTTCTTGCCCTTGCCCTTCTTAAACTTAGTGGTCTTATTGACCATCAACACTTGATGTTCTTTCTTGATTTCAACCTCGGCTGACTTAAAGATAGAGAATACTTCAGGAATGGCCTTTACCATCCCCTCGATATTGTAGTTCATCACAAAGCTCTTGTAGCTTGGTGGAAGCGATCGAGGATTCTACAATGACCGCCCATCGTGGAGGTTAATATTCAATCGGTCATACGGTTGTCAACCCATATCTTGAGAATGTGCTCACCGACGAACTATTTTCCTCCATCTTACAACTATAGAACTTGTCGGAGATGTCATATTCTCGACCAGCGTGAGCTTGGAAAACAAGTTTCAGCTCCTAACATCTCATATGCTCCGTGATGCTCAAAACGCTTTTGGAGCCTTTGTGTAAAGCATGCCGACCGAACGAGGGAGTAATCATCAACGAGACGCCAAGCATTCATAATGTCTTGGTTCTCGACGGAGCGTCACCAGCGGTCCTTCTAGGACATATTGTTTCCGCAGCTATGAGGATGATCTCAGTTCCGACCCATTCCAGAGTAGTTGCGCCATCATCTTTCAGCTTGGTTTTCTAGAACGGCTGAAGTTCAAGTTGACATGAGCGTTGGCCATTTGATCTACAAGACATATCATTCAAAAGTTTTAGAATAAGTTCATGATAATTAAGTTCATCTAATCAAATTATTACAATGAACTCCCACCAGATTAGACATCCTCTAGTCATCTAAGTGATACTGATCCGAGTCGACTAGGCCGTGGTCCGATCATCACGTGAGACGGACTAGTCATCGCCGGTGAACATTCTCATGTTGATCGATCTTCTATGACTCCGGTTCGACCTTTCGGTCTCCGTGTTCCGAGGCCATGTCTGACATGCTAGGCTCGCAAGTTAACCCTAAGTGTTTTGTGTAAATCTGTCTTACAACCCGCTGTATGTGAACGTAAGAATCCATCACACCCGATCATCACGTGGTGCTTAGAAGCACTAACTTTAGCAACGGTGCACGTTAGGGGAGAACACTTCTTGAAATTGTTGTAAGGGATCATCTTATTTACTACCGTCGTCTAAGTAAACAAGATGTATAAACATAATAAACATCACATGCAATTATATAGTAGTGACATGATATGGCCAATATCATAAAACTCCATTGATTCCATCTTCGGGCTCCATGATCATCTTGTCACCGCATGACACCATGATTCCATCATCATGATTCCATCATTGTGCCTCCATGAGTTGTCACGCCAACGACTACTTTACTTCTATCTAACGCGTTTAGCAATAAAGTAAAGTAAATTACATGGGTTTTGAATGACACGCAGGTCATACAAAATAAAGACAACTCCTATTCTGCCGGTTGTCATACTCATCGACATGCAAGTCGTGATTCCTATTACAAGAACATGATCTCATACATCACAATATGTCATTCATCATTCATCACAACTTGGCCATATCACATCACATGTCAATTGCTGCAAAAACAAGTTAGACGCCTCAATTTTGTTGCATCTTTACGTGCTGCAATTGGGTTCTAGCAAGAACGCTTTTTACCTAAATAACCACAACGTGATCTTGTCAACTTTATTTACCCTTCATAAGGACCCTTTCATCGAATCCGCCCAACTAAAGTAGGAGAGATGAAACCCCAGCCACCTTATGCAACTAGTGCATGTTAGTCGGTGGAACCGGTCCCGAAGCGCACGGTAAGGTTGGTCCGGCCGCTTATCCCACAATACCCGGAAGCAAGATAAGATTAGTAGGCAAGTGTTGACAAGATCCACCCCACAACTAAATTGTGTTCACTGCAAAGAGAACTACGACAGACCTAGCTCATGATGCCACCGTGGGAACGCTTGTAAAATAAAAAATTTCCACGGTTTCACCAAGATCCATCTATGAGTTCATCTAAGCAACGAGTCATGGGAGATGCATCTACATACCACTTTGTAGATCGTGAGGGCGCTCAAAAGAACGGGGTTGAGGTGTTGTACACCGGATCCAATCACCGGAGATCCTACCGAACGGACGGCACCTCCTGCTCAACACACGACGGCCAGGTGACGCCTCCTTCTTGATCCACAAGGGGAAGGAGAGGTTGATGAAGATCCAGCACACGACGGCGGGGTGGATAAGGATCCCGAGGTTCGCCAAGGGGAGGAGGAGGGTAGCAAGGGGGAAGGAGGTGCCAAGATGCGGGTCTTGCCCCTTCCTCCCCTCCACTTATATAGGCTAGCGATGCCCCTGGAGATCCCATCTAGATGGGGGCGGCCCGGGCAACCCCCTTAGGGTTTCCAAACTGGGGGGCATCCCCTGGGGGCAACCCCCCCAGGGTTTCCAACGGGCGATGCCTTGGAACTGCCCCCAGGGTTTCCAACCCAGGCCTTTCCTTTAGCACCACCCACCAGGGGCTGGTTCCCACGCCACTTCAGCCCATGGGGCCCCCCGGATAGGTGGCCCCACCGGGACCCCGACCTTTCCTGGGTCCCAGACAATCCCGGACCCTAAAACTTTCCTTGGTTCAAATTGACTTTATATAAATCTTTACCTCCCACCATTCCGAATCCTCGTGACGCCCGGATCTCATCCGGACCCAACAATTTCGGTTACCGCAATACCTTACAACCCTAAAGGCCACCCAACCTTATGTTAGATTCCCAAGTTCGGAGATATGCCAATGACCAGATGCCTCCCCTAATAACCAACAACCGGATCCGATACCCATGTTGGCTCCAATTCCCTCGATGATCTCATCGGATGAACCAATGTCGAGGATTCAATCAAACCCGGATACAATTCCCTTTGTCAATAAGAAATTTGCCCGAGACCACCTTTATCCCAATACCTTGTTCAGTCTCCAACGCAAGTCACTTTACTCATATCAGAATGAATCCCGATAACCACTTAGTCACTTTGAGCTCATTATGATGATGCATTACCGAAAGGGGCCCAAGATACCTCTCCGCCATAAGGAGTGACAAATCCCGCCTCGATCCGTTCAACCCAATGTAACTTTTCGGAGATACCGAGTGCACCTTTTATAGTCACCCGCAATGCCTTGACGCTTTGGTACACCCAAAGCAATTTCCACTAATCCGGAGTTACACGATCTCATGGTCTAAGGAAGAGATACTTGACATTGGAAAAGCCTAGCAAAACGAACTAACGATCTTGTGCTATGCTTAGGATTGGTCTTGTCCATCCACATCATTCTCCTAATGATGTGATCCCCTTGTCAATGACATCCAATGTCCATAGTCGAAACCATGACTATCTGCGACCAACCAGCCTAGTCAACTAGAGGCCCATAGGGACTTTATGGTCTATGTATTCACACGTATCACGATTTCCGGATAATACAAGATAGCATGAATAAAAGACAATCATCATGAACAAAGAAATATAATAATAACACTTTATTATTGCCCTAGGGCATATTTCAACAAGGGTGCCCCATTAAAGTGAGTGCGGTTGTCTCTAATGCCAACCCATGAACGATAGTGGTAATTTGAAAGAGAAATCATGGTTTGACCATATCCAATTGAGTAACTTATGTTCGGAACACCATCACACTATGGTGTTCCGTGGATTAATTGTGAAACAATTTCCAATGTCTTAATTTGTGCCAAAACTGAACTCAGATATTCATCTCATGATCAATCACGAATTTTTATCCTCTTGTCACTTAAGATCTTCAACTTCACTCTGAAATTACTTAACCTTTCAATAATTAGACTTGTGTTTCATCAAGTAAATATACTCAACATCTACTCAAATCATCTGTGAAGTAAGAACAAACGATATTTCATGGATGCCTCAAACTCATTGACTGCACACATCAAATGTGTTACTTCCAACAAGTTGCTATCTTGTTCCATTTTCAAACCGAGGCTTTCAAATTCTTGCCCATGTGGTATGATTTGCATATCTCAAGTGATTCAAAATCAAGTGAGTCCAAACGATCCATCTGCATGGAGTTTCTTCATGGATACACCAATAGACATGTTCGGTGTTCAAACTTTTCAAAAACGGTGAGTCCAAAGATCCATCAACATGGAGCTTCTTTCGCTTTTATAAATATGACTTAATGGCAGGCCAAGTAAGTGGTATTCATTACTATCTTATACCTTTGGATGAAAATGTTATCACTACGATCAGATTCAATAAACCATTCCTTTAGGTGCAAACCATTGAAGGTATTATTCAAATAAAAGTAACCATTATTCTCCTTAAATGAATAACGAATGATAGAATAATCCAATCATGTCTATGCTCAACGAAACAAAATCTCATGGTAGAGGGAGCGGGATGCTTGATCACATCAACCTTGGAAACACTTCCAACACATATCGCCGCTCATTAGCTAGTTCCGCTTATTCCGAGCTTTATTTCGAAAAACATTAGAACCGAACCGATCTAATAATTTGGTGCTACTAGGAGTACTAGTAAATTACAATTAACATAATGTATTCCAATATTTTATCGACCTTGCCCCTTTCTCATCTACCAAGATCTAGGGTATTCTATCGTGGTTGTTCCTTATTACTAAAGCATTAGTTCGGGTTTGGTTCAACCCGGTTTCTTCATAGAGCCAGCCTGATTTGCCGTTATGAAGTATCCTCCTCCCTTTTCCTTCTTGAAACTAGTGGTTTCACCAACCATCAACAATTGATGCTCCTTCTTGATTTCTACTCGGGCAAACATCGGAATACCTCAAGGATCATCATATTATCCCATATGTTATAGTTCATCAGAAGCTTAGTAGCTTGGTTAGACTTTGAGAAACATCATTCTCATCGAAGATTAACTCCCACTGATTCAAGTGATGGACTGATAACCAGCAAAATCAACGATTGAGCTTTTCCCTTAGTTTGCAGCTAAGAAAATCCCTGGAGGTCTTATACCTTTGACGGGGACAGCTTGAAATCCCAATTTTAGCCCTCAAAATCTCATGTTCCGCGACCTTAAAACGCCTTTGCCCTCAACTCTAAACCGTTAACCAACTATCACGAGTTATCAAAACGAGTCCGATGTTCAAACATCCACAAACGACGCTTGGGGTTCAGCCACCGAGGTGCATTAAGGACATAAGCTTACCGTCCGCATAATCGCATGTCAACTTTCAATATTTTCTCTAGGAACATATCTAAAGGAACCAAAGCGAGCCACGCATAATTTGCAAAGATCTTTTGACTATGTTCAGATAATTGTTCATTAATGAACTCCCACTGATAGACATCCTCCGTCATCTAAGTGATTACATGATCCGACAACTAGGCCGGGTCCCATCTGAGCGGACTAGTCATCATCGGTGAACATCTTCATGTTGATCGATTACTATAATCATGCTCAATTTTCCTGGTTCCGAGGCCATGTCTGAATGCTAGGCTCGGGTTAACCCAGGTTTGTGTTTAATTCTTACATCTGGCCTCAACATGTGGAAAGAATCCATCACACCCGATCACCGGGTGCTTGGAAACTTTGGCAACGGTACGCTTGGGAGAACACTTCGAAATTGTTGGATCATCTTATTTACACCGCTCAAGAAACAAGATGCTAAACATAAAAACATCACATGCAATTATATATAGTGACATGATATGGCCAATATCATTTGCTCCTTGATTCCATCTTGGGCTCCATGATCATCATCGTCACCGCATGACACCATGATCCCATCATCATGATTCCATCATCGTGTCTTCAAGAAGGTTCGCCAACTATTACTTCTACTACTATGGCTACCTTAGCAATAAAGTAAAGTAATTACATGGCTGTTTAATGACCGCAGGTCATAAATAAAGACAACTCCTATATTCTGCCGGTTGTCATACCATCGACATGCAAGTCGTATCCTATTACAAGAACATGATCAATCTCAACATCACATATCATTCATCACATTCTTCTGGCCATATCACATCACATAGTACCCCCAAAACAAGTTAGACGCCTCAATTGTTGTTTGATGTTTTACGGGCTGCTTTGGGTTTCTAGCAAGAACGCTTTTACCACGAAAACCACAACGGATATGCCAATTGCTATTTACCTTCATAAGGACCCTTTATCAACGCCCGACTAAAGTGGGAGAGATCAGCAGCCACCTTATGCACCAAGTGCATGTCACTGGAACCTGCCACGAAGAGTACGTAAGGTCGGTCCGGCCGCTTCATCCCACAATACCCAAACAAGATTGACAAACGGTAAATATTGAACAAAATCAACCCCACAACTACTTTTGTGTTCTACCGGCAAAGAATCTAGCAATAGACCTAGCTCATGATGCCACTGTAGAACGAGGAAATTAAAATTTTCCACGGTCACCAAGATCTATCTATGGAGAAACTAAAGGGGAAGGAGATGCATCTACATACCCTTGTAGATCGCTAAGCGTCAGTGAACGGGTTGATGGAGTGATGCGGATTCAAATCACGGAGATCCTAGTGCCAACGGACGGCACCTGCTGCTCAACACACGGACAGCCGGACTCCCACGCCTTGATCCAGCAAGGGAGAGGGAGAGGTTGAGGAAGACTCCATCCAGCAGAACACAACCGTGGTGGTGGTGGAGGAGCGGGAATCTTGCAGGCTTCGCCAACACACAAAAGGAGGAGGAGGAAAGAGACGCAGGCTGCACCAACGGAGATCAATCCATTTATGGGCAGCCCCAGGGTTTATATAGGGAAGGGGAGGGCGCCTCAGGGTTCCCACCCCTGGGGGCGCAGCCCTAGATGGGATCAAGGGAGGCGGCCAGGGGGGGGAGAGGCCCCAGAGGGCCTTAGGCCCATCTGCCCAGGGTTTGCCCTCCCACTCTCCCCTTGCCTTGGGCCTTTGGGGGGCGCCCAGCCCCTGGGGCTGGTTCTCCCACACTTGGCCCACAGCCTTCCGGGGGTCCCCACTTGGTGGACCCGACCCTCCCTGGTCCCGACGCACCATAAACCCCAAACTTTTCCTGACCAAAACAGACTTCCTATATAAATCTTTACCTCCGACCATTCCGAACTCCTCGTGACGTCCGGATCTCATCCGGACCAACAACATTCGAACCACAACAAACTTCCTTTATAACCCAGCATCATCGAACCTTTGTGTAGACCCCACGGTTTGGACATGACCGAGACGTTTCCCCAATAACCAACAGGGGATCCGATACCCATGGGCTCCACATGTTCCACGATGATCTCATCGATGAACCATGTCAAGGACTCAATCAACTCGGATACAATTCCCTTTGTCTAGCGGTATTGTACTTGCCCGAGATTCGATCGCGGATCCCGATACCTTGTTCAATTCGCACGCAAGTCTCTTTACTCGCTCCGAACACATCATCCCATGATCAACCCTTGGTCACATTGTGCAATTATGATGATGTCCCACCGAGGGCCCAGAGAACCTCCCCATACGGAGGACAAATCCCCTCGATTCACAACCCAAGTACACTTTTGGAGATACCAGTGCACCTTTATAGCACCCCCACAGACGCTTTGTTACACCCAAAGCATTCCACGGATGGATTTGCACAATCTCATGGTCTAAGGAAATGATACTTGACATTAGAAAAGCTTTAGCATACTAACTACGATCTTTGTGCTAGGCTTAGATTGTCTTGTCCATCACATCATTCTTCTAATGATGTGATCCCGTATCAATGACATCCAATGTCCATGGTCGTGAAACCGTAACCATCTATTGATCCAAGCTAGTCAACTAGAGGCTTACTAGGACTTGTTGTCTATGTACCCACACATGTAGAGTTTCCTATCAATACAATTATAGCATGGATAATAAACGATTATCTGAACAAGGAAAATAATAATAACTAATTTATTATTGCCTCTAGGGCATATTTCCAACAGATTTGTCCTTTGCGCTTTTAAATGGCCTTTTGTAAAGATCGAGCCCCGAATCCAGATCGACCTGTGTTGCCGATTTCTTCCTGTTTCGACGTTGTTTTATTCGCCGGGCTTCCTCGCCATCCCTAATTTCGATTACTTGGGCCGGGTGTTCTCTACGGCCAACAGGTTTTCACCGCAAAAGCGGTCATAAGGTTTGTTAAGGCTGCCATTGTCCGGGCTTTTCGGCCGAGGTGTCCCATCCACTGTCTCCTTTAATGTGCTTGAAGGCCCTGGTTTCGATCCCAAATCAACAATTTGATTCTTCTTAGTGAGGAATCTGTTCCAAAGCTTTTGGATTCCCAAGTTGTTGAATTATGTGACTTAAATCGTCACCGAGGCCATAGGTCCTTGAAAATTGGCCCCAAAGCATCCTCGAAGTTCCTCCCAACTTCCGATTGAATTTTGGGAGGCTTTTCAACCAAAGGGC
>JAHIAM010010600.1:0-16538 GCA_021605205.1 Aegilops longissima | reverse complement strand
CAACCCGAGGATCCGAACGGTCCTCGATCCGACCCAAGAGGATTCGATAAAAGGTGGAGTTGATCGATGGGGTATTCCACCAACTTAGCATCGATAATGCTTTTGGGCCATTACGGCCGAACCCCGAATACTTCCAACAAAAATGAGACCGAGATCCCAAAACCCCGATAATGACCCATCCATGCTTATTTTTATCACCGATACCAATGGGCCGAGGTGTACCCGAGGAAGCCGAGCCGGTGCCCGCCAACAAAGGGCGGCGGCCCAAGCAAAAGAAGTGCGGGTCCGGATCGAATCCCCAAGAACGGTATGGCGGTCACCATACTCCGTGATTGATTCCCGGAAGGCGATTAACGCTGGTGCTCTTTTTCAAAAAGGCCACGGATCGAGTCCGGAGAGGTTGCCAATCAAACCTTCACCGCCAGGCTTCAAAGCCGGGTCCGAGGCAGGGCGAAGAAGACGGCCGGATGCTCCCCGGGGGATGTCGACAGGTTGTCCGCCTCAACTCCGAGGTGGAGAGCGCTTGAATCACAAAGGGCCGCCCCGACCTTTTCGGGATGCATTTTCTCCCGAGGCCTTGAATGCCTTTTGATTCGAGATGCGCACCGGCCGCCAAGATGGTCTAGCCAGAGCCACGGAGCAGATGTAAAGGACAACGGTAAGGAAATTTGAAATTATATATGCCAAAGGTTCCTAGACTTAAAAAAGAATAATGATTTAAGGATCATTTGTTATGCAGATCTACGTAAAAGAGTACCATGTCCCGGGAGCTTGAAGAGTGCAAGGCCCAACTTGAGGCCTTAGGCCGCAGGGGAGCCACAGACCCCCTCCGTAATATACGCTCAAAAGATAAATAGTTTATAAGGCGGCGGTGTATAAATCGACAAAAATTGCAGATGGCGCCGATCGATCCGACAAGCAATATTTTGGCCCTAAAGGCGGGGAGTATGCTTACGGGGTGCGGAGAAAAAATAACCTGTAATGCCAACACCAAGCTGGGTGAGGAATAAAAAGATGTTCGGGCCAGCTTGTTAACTCCTAAAGGAAATAGGATTTGCCGCGCATTTTTAGTGTGCTTGAGCAACTTTAAAAGAGTTCGGCGAGGAAGGCACAACATAAACATGTATGTAGGTTTGCTCAGTCCCCCCGAGGAGGAGATGCCCTTTTTCGGTGATCTTTTTCCGAACCGCGCCCCCGCACAACGACCGCAGGATGAAAGGCATCGCCAGGCCTTATGGCATCTATCTCCCGCCAAGGCATTGGGGAGTTCCGGGAGCGGCGCGGAGCACGGGCGGCGCTTCCTATAGAAGATATGCCGTTCAAGGCGCCAGGAGGCCGGGCCATGGTAAAGACGCTGACACGGTTGTACCCAAACCAATGGCCGAGGTCGGACCTGGGGCCCGGGGGATGGAGATCCCAGAAGTTAGTGTACGCCAAAGAATTGGCCGCCAAGTATTCCCAAAGAAGATTGTAAATTAGATAGCCTATTAGATGGCATTGAGGAGGAATACAATGAGTCGAGTTGACTATGTAAATGTGACATGAAAAAATGTCTTCTAGCCGGATTGTAGATCGCTTGTCATAGCGGACCTTTTTCGCTTCGACTCAGGACCCAATAGTCCGGAGTGTGTCCGAATACCTTCGTGGTTATATAGGAACCGGTATGCATGGAGACCAAAGCGTAGGGGTCATTATTGTTGTATCGCATAAGTGCCCAACTAGTTATGTTATATTACATGGGTAGTAAGAAACATCTTCCAGGAGAATAGTTCCGTAAGGGTTCCTTTCGCGGATGCATGCCCTAAAGTGTATGTCAAAGCTGCTATGAAAGCAGTAAAATCATCCGGGGCAGATGGGTAAATAGTTAAAATCATCTTTCAGTTCACCGATCAATATTCCCTTAAGAACGCTTAGCTGCTTCACCCACCGAGGTACACATCCGCCGACCCGCAGAATAATCGCAGAGGTGCTCCCTTTACCACCTAGCTGAACAATCGGGAACGAGGGTAAGCACAGAGCCGTGCAACCCAGCTTGGCCAAAACTAAGTCATATCGATGCATATAATGGTGAATAAAAGGTACATGCGAAGTTTAACGAATGTTGGGATGAAGTTCAGATAAAAAGCTTTAAAAGAAGCCCTGTTATAATGAGCGCCGCCCGGTGAAAAAGTGCAAACGAGCCTCTAGATGCTTCAAGAAGAAGAAGGAGGAAGGAGAAAATAAAAGACAACAAAATAAAAAATGGACGGAAAGGAGATGAACTTGGAGTCCGCACTTGGGAGAATCTTCAAGACGGGCTGGCTCCATGGGTTCGCTCGAGTCGGTTATCCGGGCGTTGAGACGTATGCTCCGCGGTGACTGGTCGATGATGGGGACCTTCCCATTTGGGCTTGAGTTTGTCCTTTTCTTGTCCCAGCGAAACTAGTTCGCCAACGAAAGCTTGGCCCGTTTCCCTGCTTTGATATCTTCGAGCTGTTTGATAGAATGCGGAACGAGCTTTTTCCACGCCGCCTCCTCCAATGCGCCCAACTGTCCCGCCGATCAAGCTCGGCTTTCTTTTCCAACATGCGCACGCCAGGTGAGTCATGTATTATGTCCGCAGGCAAACCGCCTTGACCGAAATGAAGAATTGTGTATCCATTAGTACGATTCGGCGTGGTCCGCAGCCCCCGAGACGGAGTCAGCCCTCAACCCAAAGGCGTGTTAGATTCCTTGAGGGACCGCCTAGTCGGGTTTAATGCCGCCATGATTAGACCATTTGCCGCTCGACCGTTGGTTTGAGGGTGATAGACGAGGCGAATCGAGCTTGATGCCCATGTTTTTGCACCATGATTTGACCTCATCGGCCGGAAATTGGTTCCATTATCGGATGATATCTGGGGACACCGTAAGGTGAACTACCCCCGATATGAAGTCTATCATCCCGGATTCGCCGCTTTTAACGGCTTGGCCTCATCCATTTGGTGAATTTATCCACCATGACCAATAGGTATTTTTTCCTTGTGGGTTTCCCTTGAGGGGTCCAACCATGTCAAGCCCCCAAACCACGAACGGCCGGTGATGGGTATAGTTTTAAGGGCGGGGGTGGCATTGCTTTGGTTAGCAAAACGGCAACCGACGATCGTGGACTAAGTCTCACAGATCCTCGGGCCGCGGCCAATAAAATCCGACGAAGGCCTTGCCTACAAGGGCCCGGGCCGGGTGCCCACCCACGGCATGAATTTCAGCCAGAGGTTTCCCTCTTTCGGAGATACACCTTTGAAGGACTCTAGTGCTTTTTTATAAAGCTTCCTCATGGACTTTTAGGTTTAGATCACCGATTGCAGCAGCCTCATTTTGGTCTTGGGGAGTTCTGCCTAGTTAGGTAGGCTAGGAATGGTTCCGCCCACGGGCGATAACCGCCATTATTTCGTGAGCGGAGGGTGTTATCTCGGGGCAGAGCCTCCGTTGTGTCGAGTGTTCGACGCCCAAAAGGCGGTTGGGTCCGGATTGTTATTGCGGACTCTTCCCATAGTACGGATGGTTGAACAGCCATTCCAAGAGGGGGGACGGCATCGCTTTGCACCGGCCAATATATCCCCGCCCCGGTTGTTATCCCGGCTATATGATGAAATTGAGCCCTTCAACTGCGACATTTTTAGGACGCATTGGCGGTATGCTGCCATTTTCGGATCTTTGGCATCAAAGTCTCCGCTTATTTGAGATATTGCAGGTTCAATCCTCGCGACCTCTAGGCGCGAATGCCCATGGAGACGCCATCCGGGCCGTGCAGGGCCTAGTATTCGCCGCGTTGTTGGAGTCCGTATACATTATCTCAAGGACGATTGAATTTCCCCGTTGGGGACGCCAGACGGCCAACCCCGTGCCGGCCAACATTTTGGAGCCGCAAAGTGCATGATCCAATTGAGTATGCGTGATTTTAGGGAGTTCGGGTTCCATTCGCCACGGTCGGCCAAAACCTGCGATTTAATAGCTCGCCGGCTTATAAGTTATATCGAATGGAAGGAGCTCTATGGCCCATTTAGCAATCCGCCCGCCACGCATGTTGTTTATAATGTCAAGAGGTACTTCGAGGCTACCGTATCGAACACTTTGAAAGTAGTGTCGCACCCGGATGCCATGAACACCAGATGCTATCTTTTGATAGTTTACCGGACTTGATGGATTAGGGGGACAATAATAAACCGTTTTTGAAGAGGGAACCGGCCGGCCGTTGCTCGACAACGGCACCGCGCCGAAACTTGATGTGTTGCGCGATATATAATAGCATTGGTTCGCCAGCAGCGCCAGACCGGATTTGTTCCAAATGGCCTTTTTTCTTCGAGTCCGCTGCAGCATCCGCCCACCAAGTGTTCGGCGGAGGAGGCGGAAAGGGTAACGCTTTTTCCCCAAACGGGAAATAAAGCGGTTAGAGCCGCCAGATCCCGGCCAATTTTGTATTTGTTTGAGGTCTTTGGAATATCCAATTGTGACAGAGCTCGATCTTGGCTGGGTTTGTTTAATTCTATCGGACAAATGAAGCCTTGGGAGCTTCCCCGAACCCAAGACGATTTTTCCGGATTGAGCTTGATGTCATATTTTCAAGATTTTAATGTGAGCCCAAGTTGCTACTAGAGTTTCGATGCTTGGTTTTGACGACCACGCCATCTACATATGCTTCCACCGTTTGCCGATTGGTTTGCCGAATGTCCGAATCATCCTATGTTGCACCGGCGTTTTAGCCCAAAGGGCATTGTATTGAAGGAACGGGCCGATGGGGTGATGAATGCTGGAGCTTGGTCTGCCCGCCATCTTGATTTGGTGGTAGCCGAACGGAGGAAGCACAATGAGTCGGTCCTGCGAGGCCAATAATTTGATCAATTCGAGGGAGGGGAAGGGATCCTTGGGCAAGCCTTATTAAGGTCTTTAAAATCAACACATAGGCGCCAGGATTTATCCTTCTTTGGTACCATCACCAGGTTTGCTAGCCAGTCCGGATGTTTTATATCTCGATGAATCGCCCAAAGTTTGGCTAGCCCCTTCCCATGGCCGCTCTTGCTGGGAAAAGCGAAGAGCTGTTTGACGGTTGAATCCTTTTAGGATATTTAGGCTGTGCTCGCCAGGACGGGATTCCCGGCATGTCCAAGGGTGCCGCAAAGATGTCCCGTTTTTGTAGAAATTTCGAAAGGGCCCACATGAGGGTTTAATTGTGCCCCAATGGAGGCCGCCCTTTGCGGGTCCGCTGGGTGGACTTGAATTTGACTATTTCATCCCGGTTTAAAAGAAGTGGACTTGGATTTTATCAAGTATCACATCGCCCTGTTCACCGTGGAGCGATCGCGGTGAGTTTCCCGCAGGGCTTTGAAGTGCCTCGAGGGCTAGTGCGTCTTGTTTTCGACGGAGTGCTATGTTCGGATCACTAGCGAAGTGATGATTCCGTTAATCCGGCATTTTAAGCTTCATGTACCCTAATGGGGTATAGTTGAAAAATTGTGAATGCCTCCCCAATAAAGCATGATATCCGCGTTGAACGGGGCCACTTGAATGTGACCTCCCGACCGAATTGTCCGGCAGCCAACACTACGCCCATCGTGATTTTTCCGCAAAGCATGCTTCCGCTAGGATTATTCCTCTAAAGGTTGTGCTGTCACCAATGCGGTTCCACCATTTCCATTTTTCGAGGGTTTTCATAGATGAGGTTTAGTCCCTGCCGCCATCCATGAGTACCTTAGTAAGGCGAAGCCATTCCACTATCGCCGAGGACCAATGCCGGGTGCCCGCAGTTCGAATTTAGGTTCCAACGGCATTAAAGGTAAAGCCGGTACCCATGGATTTATTGGCTACTTGGTAGACTTCGCAAGGTTATGGAGTGTTCGTGCATGTTATTTGATGAAAGTCTCAAGACTATTAACACCGAGGTGTTGGGGCTGGGATTCGCTAGAAGCCTCGCCACTTTTGGCCACTGTCAGTATCCAACATGCCCGGCTATGAGTTGGAGGGCCCTGGCTATGAATTTTGCAGGTCCGCTTAGCCAACCCTCCAAGACGGTTCCCACTTTAGGGGGTTTTAGTTTTTGGTATTTACCTGTGTTGATAATGATGCACCCTTTTGTTTCGGATAGGGATGTTTCAATGATTATCCCAAAATTACTTTGGTTTTCCAGCGCTTCCATCGGACAAAGATTTTTGGGTACCAAGTCAAGAAGCGTAATTTCCCGGACAACTTATTGCTTAGGACCTTTGTCCATGCAATTATTGCAAAATTGGGATTGGCCTCCTCCAGTCCTTATCCCGTTTCATAACGGGAGGAATCGCCCAAGAATGATTAATGTTTGGGTTCTTGCCAATTCGGAGAGATCGCTAATGTTTGGGGGGGTGAACTAGATCCGAACCCCGCCCAATTTAGGACTCCCGGGGAAGTTTAACTCAAGTTTGGATTTTGAGGTTATCCAATGAGTCCGACCCCTACCCGGGACTTTTAAGTTCGTGGCTTGATCGACATCCGCCCCTCCGCTGAATCCGCATGGAGGGATCGAACCGGACGAAGCTAGTCCTTAAGATAGAAGAAGAATCGCCACGCTGCCCTCTATCACAACAAATGATGGGTAGCCGGGAGAGTTGATCTCTCGACGTTTAGGCCCGATCCGCAGCTTGGGCGTTCTAAGGCAGCGATTCGATCCAAGAGCTCCACGAGGAGAGCTTGATCGGATCTAATTGTTCGCAAGTTCCAATTGACATGGAGATTGGTTTCCGGGACTGGGGTCATCCGGGCGGGTGGCTGGACTGGTGGTCATAAGAAAGCCACCCAGTCAAGAGTTCCGAAGGCCAAGGCCTTTTGGCGATGGTATCTTTTAAAGAAGAGAGGATCCTACCGATGGAACCATAGAGGAACTCTCAATGAAAGCACCAATGTCGGTGTCAAACCGCGGATCTCGGTAGGGGGTCCCAATCAGGCCTAGGCGGATGGTAACAAGAGACAAGGGAACGATTTTTACCGTGTTCGGCCCTCAGATGGAGGTAATAATTCCCCGCTTGATTAATATTGATGATATGGGTAGTACAAGAATAGATCTACCACGAGATCAAGGAGGCTAAACCCAGAAGCAGCCTATGGTATGATTGTTGTTCGCCCACGGAAAAACCCTCCGGGTTTATATGACACCGGATAGGTTAGGGTTACAAGTCGGTTACAATGGAGGAGATCTACATATCCGGACAAGCTTGCCTTCCATGCCAAGGAAAGTCCCATCCAACGGGATAAGTCTTCAATCTAGTATCTTCATAGTCCGGAGTCCGCCAATGAGGTTCGGCTATCCGGACACCCCCCTAACCGGGACTCCTGGACCTTGATTGCGCCCTTATCTTCGCCGCTTTTACGGGACACGAACCAAAGACAAAGCCACATCAACACCGACCGAAAGGTAAGACTCTTCCAAATCCTACACTACCAGGATCGGTCGAACCGGACTCGGGTCGTTCAGGGTTGCCCCCCAAAGTGCAGTCGATCCGACGGGCGACTTTCGCCGAGCCGTAGTCAACAACGCCCGATGCGGGATGCCCGAAGGTTCATAGCAGTTTCCCCTTCACCGGAGAATTGATAGGGTCCAAATTTGGTTATTCCCCAGCCTCCTCCCAAGTCTCGCAAAACTCTGCATGCCACCGGATGAGTCAATATTCAGATGCCGAGTCGACAAAGATGAACCAAGGAACGGGATATTCCTTCCTTGATGAATAACTTTGGCGAGGCCCTGATAGCTTTCCAGATCATCCCTCCCGAAAATGCCTTCCATCTTCGCTCAAAGTTAACCTTGTCCTTCGCCGGTTACCTCCTTGTTGGCTTCATCCAGGCAGATTTCATCTTCGCTCTCCTCCTCCGCTTTCGAGGGCCGCCTTTGCTCACGAGCGTTTGGTCGCCGGCCTTCTTTTCTAGAGCACCAGATTGCATCCTTCTTAACAAAGCCCGGTTCATTTTTTCAAAAGAAAAAATACAAAGAGCGTAATGAAGTCTGGGTTAAGACAAAAGTGCAAAGCCCACCATTGGCGCATCTTTGGCCTTCGCAGCCTGACTGGCCAACCCTGTGTCAAGGTTGAGTTGAATTTGCTGCTTTTCCAAGTCGCAAAGCGAGCTCCAAGGTCACAAGATTTCTGCAGAGAGGATGGGTTTTTTACAGAAAAATACAAAGACAATAAATACTAGGATACGGCCGACGCCCGCAGTCCACCATAGTCTGGATTAATTGCACTTAGCTGCCCCCCATGATTCAAGAAACACGACGAGACCTTTTCGCGAGTTATTTTTAAAAAGAAGAAAGACAGCAACAAACAAGTTCTTCGCACTATAGTTGATACCAGAAACCACGGTCTGGATTACACCAGGGTAATTTAGTGTGCCCCCATGGTTCTTTAACCACATGGCCAGATAGACCGAGGAAAATTAAATGTCAAGACCAAAACTGCCGCCCACCGAGTCTTGGGCCCTTACCACCCCCAAGTCCAAAACTTCAATAACAAAAATTCAGCTCAAAGTATGGATTGGCCCGGAAGTCAACACCCATCGGGTGTAAGATGCAAAGATCCTTGAAAGAGAGTTTTGTACCATATCCAACAGGCAAGCCAAAAAACCAAGACGGTCGCTAACCAACATTGCTTTGAGAGCCGAAGCCGCATCATAGGCGGCTCGATCGACATCCCCACCTCTTCATCTTCTCCATCATAATACCCGGGAAGCCCTTGGCAGCATTCACTTGGCCCCGGGACGGATGGGTAGCAAAACTGAAGGTGGATCGGCAGGAGCTTGAGCAAGAAGAAGGAGAGCACTTGCCGGGTAATGCGAAGGTAATGGGAGACATCACCAAAGATCCCGAACGACCGTTCAGCTATCGGGCGCCGAAGGGGCACCTTCCGCAGGAGTTCTCCTATTTTTCCTCGCCAAAGGCCTCTTATCTTCATCATCATCCGGGAGGTCAATAATGTTGGGAGCTGTTCAAAGATCGGTTGCCAAAATTGATCACCCAATGGTATATACTAGCTTGAGTCGACAAATAAAGAGAATCTACGTAAATCGATTGCATTGGAGGTGACGATCCTCCATTGCCTCATCCTCATCCATGTAAGTGAAGTCCCAAGTAGCAGCGCTTTTAGTTCCAAAGTTCATCTGTCAAATCAAGGAAAAATAACAGCACAGAGCGCCGAGTGAATACAAAGGAGACACCACGCAGGTTTACGGGATGTCAATCTTAATCTTCGAATGCCTTCCGAGGCCTTTGCATTACAACTTTGGGCTGCTTTGATGCTTTTTTCAGGAGCTGTGAGGACGCCCGAGGGCGCTTTGAAGACGGGCCAGCCAGCAATCGCTTTTCACGAAGGCCGGTCTTGGTCGAGCTTGATCGCTTCCCCGCGAGGAGGTGAGGCTTTTTTCCCACAGAGTCGCCACTTTCCTGGGTTCTCTCCGCCGAATGCCACCACGCCGCCGCCGCCCCCCTTCCGGTCTTGTTTTGTTTCGCTGGGCATTGAGTACATTTTGATAAGAGCCGCAAAAACAAGGAAAAAAGTCAATCGATTTGAGCATAAATAGCTGCATGGTTAAAATTACAATGAAATTCGAGTTGAACCTTGTCCCAGACGTGGACCGGTCAGGGAGGAATTCTCCCCCCCTAGGGTTGCCCTTCCCGGATGCTCGCCCACCCCTCCCGGGGCATCTCCCTCCCGTGGATCCAGTGGTGTCCTCGCCAAATACATCCACATCGGATGGTTTCAGCAAGTGGCTGGATGCTGTCAAGGAAGACCTAAGAGGTCCATAGGCCACCCCCACGTAAGTGGACAACACGCCGACCAGCACCTTAACCCGCGCTTTCTTCCGGATCACCTTCAAAGAGGAAGGCTTCTCATCGGTCCATGGAAAAGGAGGAGTCCTCGACGCTCGGCCGCGGTCTTTGCAAAAACCAGGTCGATCGCCATCCACGACCAGCAGGATCATGGCCGAAAAGAACTTTTCCTCTCATCCAACCCCAAGACCCCACACATCTGAATCACTTGTGTTCTCCGTCACTGGATTGGCCTTTTCACCATCCGGGAGCGACAGTGAAAATGTGCTTGAAAAGGCCCCAATGAGGCCGAAACCCAAGAAATTCTCATAAAGACACGAAGCAGCAGATACACGATTGTGTTGGGTGGAAGTGGTGGAGTTGTGCCCCAAAGAAATTCAGAAACCCGAAAGAAAGGGTGAGGAGGCAAAAAACCCACGGCGAATGGGTGGCCAAGAACGACTCACCTCCCGAGGCTACACTAACTTCCCGAAGCGCGCCGATCCGGGGGGATCACCTCCCCGGCCGGCGCCGGGTCTTCTTGATGACTTCGAGCGGATCCCCCCGATCCAGCCCCGCGGGCAGGCCCCTCGGCGAAGATCCGCCTAACCGGGTCGCTTTCCTTCGCCCGGCCGCCGCCGGGCCCGGGCCCCTTTCCCCCACGCCGGGAAAAAGCGAGGGGCAGCGGACGGAGAAGGGAAGGGAGAGGAGGAAGGGGGAAAAGGCGGTTTGAAACCCGTCCTGCCTTTAGGGGTTCCCCAAAACGATTGAGGCCCATATCCCGAAACCCGGGAATAAAGGTACTGGCAAAAATCCGAATCGGTTCCCCGCCATCCCATCCAACGGGCTCCGCCCCTTTCAAATTCTCCCCTTTCCCGAGGGCCAGAAAAACTTTCACGGAAGATTCCCCGTTTGTCAGGAGAAGTGAAACCCCCTGAGGATCAAAAATACAAGGCACAAAAGAAGTTGGTACCCCTTTCCATTCAACCCGATTAACCGCATAAAAAGGGTCAAGGGTGTTCAACCCTTTCCCATCCCCGCCATTGGGGAATATTTAAATACCTGGGTAGGTCAACCTTAAGAACCCCCCAAGGCACCTGAAGTATTTTAATCACCAAGGTTACCCCTTTAAGCCTTCATAAGCCAAAGAAGCCAATCAAATTGACCTAACCGGTATTAAAGGGCTTTTAGGTTCTACCTTTAACCTATGTAAGTCACCTTAAGATTAAACCCATAACAGGGCGAGGGCCCCGCCAAGCCACCCCTCCCGGAAAGGGCTCACCCCAAAATTCATACAACAAATCTAGTGACTCCTCCCAACACTATTTCCTCCAGAACCAATCATAAACCGCAACAATACCCAAGTGGATCTTTTTCCATTTACCCCTACATTACCCGATTAAACCACATACCCCGGGAACGGAGGTAGGCAAAATTCAACAAGTACTTTTCCATAAGACGATACTATTTACTAATCATGCCCATTCTTGAGTAACTATTTTTCCCCTATTTTCTTTCATAAATCCACCCAAAATTATCTTACTTTGCTACGGTTTTTTATTTTCTTCCTTTTTACTTTTCCCTTCTCAATAATATCAAAAAAAACATTTACTTTATTTTCAATTTTTTTTCTCCCTTTTGCATAAAATTTGTGGAATACTTTTTGGGTTGAATTCAACTTGTTACCAAGAAATTTTGCCCCTTGTTTGGAATCAATAAATTTGGGTTAATACTTACCTAAATTGAGACCCTAATTTGGGTTACAAGAATTTGGGCCCTGTTAGCTGACTATTCTCCTCCTTATTTATACCTACCTATGAAGAATTGAAAGCGATGTATATTTTGCCCTCCTATGAGGGATGGGAACTACTCTGCCTGATTCTCCTTGATTAGGGTTTTAATAAACCCTTGCTAGAATTAAGTGATTTATTGAGATCATTTGTATGATGATGAAAACCTTTATGTATATACTTTGCCTTTAGGGTTTAATGAAAATTGCTGATTGGGTGAAATTAAAGATCCTTAGATATAGTAATGAAGGTTCTAATGAATGAACCCGTTGTTCCTAATTATTTTGAATGAAAAAGATTTAAATCCTTGTTGCTGATAAAATACTTAAGGAATTATTTTAAATGGGCGTCTTAATGTGTGAACCCTTGATTCCCCGCTTGATAAACTTTTTCCCAAAACCCAAAATCTGGGTTAAATTTTCCCTTTGTTGTAATTCCATTGTTTATAATTGAAAATTCCCGCTATTTAAAAATCCTTAAATATTTTTCCCTTTAAAGGGTTCAAGTTTGGAAATTTCTTTGTTCTAAGTTGGATCCCTTTAGAAATGAAATATTTCCCTTATAAGAAAAAGTTGCCTTAGGAAATTAATAATTTTGTTGAAAGACCCACAAGCTTGGGGATATTAATTTTGTATATTCTTAAGAAAATAAATACTTTAACTTTTATAATCTAACCATTTCCCAAACTCTTGGAGGTTTTTTTTTTGGGAAAGAAAATCCCTGAAATATTAGAAAAAGGATAATGAAAAAAGGTTTAGCCAGTAAGAATTTCCCAATTGAAATTTACCTTTCCTAAACCCACTAAGAAAATGTTTTATTTCGCCTAAGAAGAAACAAAGAAATAAGGAAAAATATTAAATGGAAATGTTAAGAATTTATTATTGAAGGAAAAAGGTTTAATTTATTTGAAAATTTTTGATAACCCAATGAGAAAGGTAAATTTCCTTAGAAGTAAAGTTGAAATACCCTACAAATTTATGCCCTTTAATGTTTGTATTTTAGGAGGAAAAAGTTTTAATGTTTGTTGGTGAATTAAAAATAATGCTTTTGTAGGAGTGGTATAACTGTAGATTAAAAGAACTTACCTTAGCAAATAGTTCAGGGTCTCGGAGAATATTTAAAGCCAAAATATTTTTAAAAAAAAAAAAAAAGACTTTTGTTAAGTGGCTCTAGAACTTAGAATATAAACCTTTGATCCTAAACACCCTGAGAACAAACAAGATTTGGGAAAATAATTTAGGGATGTTCCTAAAAGAAAAGAAGAAAAGATGAACTTTGCTGTTCTGTAACCAAAAAACACGGAAATAATAAAATTTTTTTGTGCTGAAAACCAACGGTAGAAAGAACCAGGTAAAATGTTTTCTTTACCAACCAGAAAGGAAATGATGAGATTGAACGTTTGATTTGATAACCCAAATAAAGTAACGATGTAAAGAATTTTGTTGTAGGAAGAAAAAAAAAAAAGGGTCGAACCCTGTTTCCCCAAACCTCCAATAAAATTAGGTTTTGATTTCAAAATTAGACCTACTTAATGCCTTAAGAATTTAAAGTAAATTACTGAATGAAGGTATCTCCTAAAAGAAAGATGAATGAAAATTTCCACCTCTTGAATTAACCTTTTAAGGGTGGAAACCAAAGAAATTGGGATGTAAATTCCTGTTTTAAAAGAAATTATTTAAACGCTTTTTATCTTGGACCGGGAGTGTTATGTCTTTTTTGTAGACTTTTAATAATTCAACCCTGAAATTTTTGCAAAGGAATCAACTTATTTTGGGTATTTGGAGGATTCCGGGGGCAAATTCATTCTTAACATTTTTATTTTGAATTCCAAATTAGTTATTTCCTTTCCTTTTCAAAAAGAGGGTTTTTATTGGGAATTCATTTTCTTTAAGGTAATAGTAGGAAATTTTCCGGGAAACAATTAAGTTTAACAAATTTATTAAAATTAATTCATTTTTGAGGTTTTGAATTTTTCCCTAGAAGAAAAATTATACTTTTTTGGGGTTTTTAAATTAGGAATTAGTTTATTCAAATTTTCCCGTTATTAAAGTTGAAAAATTGTCAACCTTGTTAGTGGGTTTTTTGATTAGAATGGAGAAACTAGAAGGACAACCCAACCCACCCGTTTTGTTGTGTTTTCCCCCTTTTTCCCAAATCCCTTAAAAAAATCCCCAAATAAAAGGCTCCAAAGCCCCAAATCTAGTTATTTTTTCGAATTTTAATTTTAGGCCCAAAAACTGCGGGAAAGAAGGCCCGGAGGGACCCCTTGCCTTGTTCTGGCTTCCATTTGCCAAACCAACCTTACTTCAAAAAATAATTCCAAGCAATTCAGCTATTTTGCTCTTTACCCTTGTAAAGTCCTTACAAAACTTTTGGGGAATTTTGTTGGTATTATCCCCATTTCCAAAGTTTTTGTTTGTGTTTTCAGAATTTTTTCGAAAGGGCCAGTTCTTGACGATGTTAAAATTTTAGGAAGCAATTCAATGCTGTATGGCTCAGGATTTAGGAGAAGGCTTAAGATTTTACATTTTTTAATTCAAAATTTCGAAATTTTCTAAAGAAAATTGTTGAAGAATTACAAGGAGGTTCCTGGGGAAGGTTTATATAACGATTTAATTGCCGGGGATAAAATGTAACCAATGGATGAGATTTTATTCGCACTTAAAGGGGAATTTAGAATCAAATCCAAAGGATTCTTACAAGATAAGGTCCCAGATACATGGACTTTTCGGGGTTTAAATTAAATGTTTAATTTAGGATGTTTATAAGATCCTTTACCATGGATTTGGGTTTCAAATCTGCCTAGGGTAATATTAAGATTCCCAAATTGAATTTTAGTTTTTAAGATTTTGGAGAATTAGGACCGGCTACCTCTTATTTTCCCAAATTATTTTCCTCTTTATTGGTAGAGCATTAACTGGAAAGATGACATTCCCATCTTTTTCCTAAGAGGCCGGTCGTTTGGTTTCTTGGGGGAAATTTTGACGAAAGGGAAAATAGTGAAAGGAGAATTTAAATTTAGAAGGGGCAATTTCAAAGCTCCCGAGGGGGATTGATTTTACCTCCCATTTATAAAGAATATTTCAAATTTTTTGTAAAGAACAATTTCCCCAACTAACTTGATATGATTCCCCGACTTTTTCCTGTCCCACCTTTTTGTTATCCAAAAGGAAATATGTTTAAAAAAGCCTTTTGGGGGGAATAGGACCCCAAAGGTGTAACTGCTTGTATAAGAAATTTAAAAAACCAAGATTCGGGTCTTGGTTTTGAAACTTCCAAAATAAGTTTAAAATTTTTTCCCGAAACATTTAAACTAGTACTCTCATCTTTATTGTTTATATTAAAATTTTTTTCTGTTCTCTTTTGGTTGTTTGAAAACCAAAAACCAAAAGATCATTATTTAATTTCCATGCTGTTGGAAATTAAAAAACCCAAAAGATTTGTTTCTTTTGGTTGGGATTTATGAAATGTTTTTTTTTTTTTTTTTGGGGACGGACCATATTGAAAAAATTTATGATTCCATTGAGATTTTTATTTCTTGGCCCAATTTTTGTTTGCTTTGAGTTAATGTTTACCCTTGTCCAATGCATTGGATTTATTATTTAAATGTGGTTTTTGAAAGGAATAATGAAATTATTGGAACTTTTAAAAAAGTTGGATAAATGCCTTTTTTTATGTAAATAGTAGTTATTTCTATCACTTTTGGTAAAAATTTTGAATGCATTTAGAGTTTGTTGTCGGCCGCTTTTAGCTTATTATAAGGTTTATTTTGCAACACTTTAAAAAGTGTTATATGGGTTATCCTCCTTAATAATTGGGACTATTGGCCAGTTAAATGTATTGCAAATCCAACCTTCATGAATTTTTTTAGTAGATTATTCCACTAGTTTTTCTTTGTGTTAATTTTAGAGAGACTTTCGCCCTCGTGGTGCCCCAGTTTCATTCACTTGTACAAGGGAATTTTTTGGAAAACTCCAAACCCCAAAGGAAGATCCACATACCTTTAATTGTACTACCGCGCCCGTAAATTTGTATTGCCAAATCCAAATTCAAAGAAATTTGTTTTTAGTCGGCACTGTTTTCAACTAGGGTTGCCTTTAACTTCCAGCAGGGGGGATTTGAGGAGGGACTCCCCTCCACAAAAGGTGTTGGGGAAGAGGAAATTAAAATTTTCCAGGTTCCCAAGCACAGGAGAAAAGAAGAGGGAAGGGGTGCACAAACCCTTTGTGTGAAGCAAGGCTTTAAAAAGGGAAGGAGGTGCGGCCTCAGGGTCCCCCGGGGGCGGCCCCTGGGTCAAAAGGCGCCGGGGAGACGCCACCAGAAGGGAAAGGGGAATTGAGGGCCCTCCCACACCCCGGCTGGGGTTGAGGAGGGCTGGTCCCCACTTGCCAAGCACCGGGGGGGGGGGAAATGGTGACCGAGGGAACCGTGGTGTTTGGGACCCCCACCTCTATAAAAGGGAAAAGGGGCTCATTCCCACCCCGGGGGCGGACCCCGATACAAACGGCCAAAAAAAGGCCACGACCTTAGGATCCCCGGTTTTGCCCCTCCCACTCCCCGCGCTTCCTCCCAAAAACAGCCCCCTTTGGGGCTGGTTCCTCCCACATTGGCCCACCACCTCTCCGGTGGGCCCCACTTGGTGGACCAGACCTCCCGGGTAAAACCTTCGCCCAAACCTTTCCGGACCAAAACGGGTTCCAATAAAATTTTGCCCCGACCATTAATTTATCCATTCATGATAAAAATTGCCCACTAAAATTTTTTAACCGGACAACCTTTGTGATCAGGGCAACATGCCAAGCCAGACTTTGTAATAAAAAAGGGATTTACCCATGGGTTTTTAATGTTCCCAGTCTCATGGTGAAAATTTGTAAGGACCAATCATCCCTAAAATTCCCTTTGTTGGGGTATTGCTTTTCCCCAGATTATCCTTTCCAACAAGGAAATATGCCCAACTTGTTAAAAAC
>JAHIAM010010597.1:0-14110 GCA_021605205.1 Aegilops longissima | reverse complement strand
AACTAATAAGAGTGAGATGATGTATTGAACGAGTAAAGACTTGCGGAACGAGATTGAACTAGGTATTGGATACCGACACGAATCCTGTAAGTAACATACCTATGACAAAGGGAACAACGATGTCGTTATGCGGTTTGACCGATAAAGATCTTCAAGAATATGTGGAACCGATATGGGCATCCAGGTTCCGCTATTGGTTAGACGAGAATAGTTCTAGGTCATGTCTACATAGTTCTCGAACCCGTAGGGTCCGCACGCTAACGTTAGGCGACGCTTTACTATGAGTTTATAAGTTTTGATGTACCGTTTGTTCGAGTCCGGATGTGATCCGAATGACGAGGAGTCTCAAATGGTCGAGACATAAAGATTGATATATTGGAAGCCTATGTTTGACTTCAAATAGTTCCGGTGAAATCGGATTTTACCGAACACCGGGGTTACCGAACCTCCGGGGTTAATGGGCCTTAGTGGGCCATGAGGGAAGAGGAGGGCCGCCAGCGGTCAGGCCTCCCCTAGTCCGAATAGGACGGAAGGGGGCGCACTCCTCTTTCCCTCCCCCAAGTCCTAATCCAACTAGGGGGGAGTCCCACCCGGGAGTAGGACTCCGCCCTCCTCCTAGGGCTGGCCGCACCCCCTTGCTCCTTTATATACGGGGGGGGCACCCCATGACACACAAGTTGATCTACGGATCGCCTTAGCGCAGGCGGTGCCCTCCACCATATTCCACTTCGTCATATCGCGCAGAGCTTAGGCGGCCCCGCGCCGGTGGAGCATCATCATCGCCACCACGCCGTCAGGTCGACGGAACTCATCCCCGACGCTTTCGGATCGGAGCCCGGGATCGCCATCGAGCTGAAAGTGTGCTGAACTCGGAGGTGCCGACGCTCGGTACTTGGATCGGTCGGATCGTGAAGACGCACGACTACATCAACCGCTTGTTATAACGCTCCGCCACGGCCCACGAGGGTACGTGGAACATTCCCTCGCTGCTATGCCATCACCATGATCTTGCGGTGCGAGGAAATTTTTGAAATTACTACGCTCCCCAACAGGGTATCCGAGCCTGGTTTTATGCGTTGATGTCATATGCACGAGTAGAACACAAGTGAGTTGTGGGCGAATAAGTCATACCGCTACCAGATGTCATACTTTGTTCGGCGGTATTGTGAGATGAAGCGCCCGACCGACATTAGCCAGACGCTTACGCGAGACTGGTTTCACCGCTTCGAGCACTCGCTGTTTAAGGTGACCGCGGTGTCGCCTCTCTCACTTTAGTTGAACCGAGTGGCTACCCGTCCTTGGAAGGTTAAACAGCACCAACTTGACAAACTATCGCTGTGGTTTTGATGCGTAGGTAAGAACGGTTCTTGCTCACCCGTAGCAGCCACGTAAAACTTGCAACAACAAAGTAGAGGACGCCTAACTTGTTTTTGCAGGCATGTTGTGATGTGATATGGTCAAGACGTGATGCTATATTTTATTGTATGAGATGATCATGTTTTGTAACCGAAGTTATCGCAACCGGCAGGAGCCATATGGTTGTCGCTTATTGTATGAAATGCAACCATGTAATTGCTTTACTTTATCACTAAGCAGTAGCGATAGTCGAGAAGCAATAGTTGGCGAGACGACAACGATGCTACGATGGAGATCAAGGTATCGTGTCCGGTGAATGGTGATCATGACGGTGCTTCGAGATGGAGATCACAAGCACAAGATGATGATGGCCATATCATATCACTTATATTGATTGTATGTGATGTTTATCCTTTATGCATCTTATCTTGCTTTGATTGACGGTAGCATTATAAGATGATCTCTCACTAAAATTATCAAGAAGTGTTCTCCCGAGTATGCACCGCTATGAAAGTTCTTCGTCCGAGACACCACGTGATGATCGGGTGTGATAGGCTCTACGCTCAAATACAACGGGTGCAAAACAGTTAGCACGCTGAATACTCAGTTAAACTTGACGAGCCTAGCATATGCAGATATGGCCTCGAACACGGAGACCGAAGGTCGAGCGTGAATCATATAGTAGATATGATCAACATATTGATGTTCACCATTGAAACTACTCCATCTCACGGACGATCGGACATGGTGTAGTTAATATGGATCACGAATCACTTAGAAGATTAGAGGGATGTCTATCTAAAGTGGGAGTTCTAAAGTAATATGATTAATTGAACTTAAATATATCATGAACTTAGTACCGATAGTATTTTGCTTGTCTATGTTTATGTAGATAGATGGCTCGTGCCGTTGTTCCGCTTGAATTTTAATGCTCCTTGAGAAAGCAAAGTTGAAAGATGATGGTAGCAATTACACGGACTGGGTCCAGAACTCGAGGATTATCCTCATTGCTGCACGTAAGAATTACGCCCCGAAGCACCGCTGGGTGCCAGCCTGTCACCGATGCAACCGACGATGTTAAGAACGTCCGCGAGCAAAGTCGATGACTACTCGATAGTTCAAGCGTGCCATGCTTTACGGCTTAGAACCGGTCTTCAACGACGCTTTTGAACGCCATGGAGCATATGAGATGTTCCAGAGTTGAAGTTAATATTTCAAGCAAATGCCCGGATTGAGAGATATGAAGTCTCCAATAAGTTCTACAGCTGCAAGATGGAGGAAAATAGTTCACAAGGAACACATACTCAAAATGTCTGGGTATAATAATCACTTGATTCAACCGGAGTTAATCTTCCGATGATAGTGTCATTGATGAATTCTTCAATCATCGCCACCAAGCTACAAGAGCTTCGTGATGAACTATAATATGCAAGGGATGGACAAGTCTATTCCCGAGCTCTTCGCAATGCTAAAAGCCAGGAGGTAGAAATCAAAAGGAGCATCAAGTGTTGATGGTTAACAAGACCACCGCCAAGAAAAAGGGCAAAGGGAATAAGAAGGGAACTTCAAGAAGAACAACAAACAAGTTGCTGCTCAAGAGAAGAAACCCAAGTCCGACCTAAGTCTCAAATCGAGTGCTTCTACCGCAAGCAGACCGACACCGGAAGCGGAACTTCCCAAGTATTTGGCGGATAAGAAGGATGGCAAGGTGAACAAAGGTATATGTGATATACATGTTATTGATGTGTACCTTACTAACACTCGCAGAGTACCGGTATTTGATACTCGGTTTTGTTGCTCATATTTGCAACTCAAACAGAACTACGGATTGCAAGATTGGCTAAGGACGAGGTGACGGCGCGCGGGAAATGGTTCCAAAGTCGATGTGATCGCGGTCGGCACGCTACCTCTACATCTACCATCGGGATTAGTTTTAGACCTAAATAATTGTTATTTGGTGCCCTTAATCATGAACATTATATCTGGATCTTGTTTGATGCAGACGGTTATTCATTTAAGTCGAGAATAATGGTTGTTCTATTTATATGAATAGTATCTTTTATGGTCATGCACCCTTGAAGAGTGGTCTATTTTTATTGAATCTGATAGTAGTAATACACATATTCATAGTGTTGAAACCAAAAGATGCAGAATTGATAATGATAGTGCAACTTATTTGTGGAATCGCCGCTTGGGTCATATCGGAAAGAAAAAACTTTGGGATTTTTTGAATTCATTGGATTAAAGGATGGGAAACTAAAACGCCGTTCTCCAACTATGGAGCGAGCAACTGATTTGTTGGAAAATCATACCGATGTTTGTGGTCCAATGAATGTTGAGGCACGCCAAGGGTATCGTTATTTTCCACCTTCACAGATGATTTGAGCAGATATTATATCTACTTAATGAAACACAAATCTGAAACATTTGAAAAGTTCAAAGAATTTCAGAGTGAAGTGGAAAATCATCGAAAAGAAAATAAAATTTCTACGATCCGATCGTGGAGGAGAATATTTGAGTTAAAGTTTGGTTTACATTTGAAACAATGCGAATAGTTTCGAACTCACGCCACCCGAACACCACAACGAAATGGTTTGTCCGAACGTCGAATCGTATTTTACTAGATATGGTGCGATCTATGATGTCTCATGATTTACCGCTATCGCTTTTGGGGTTATGCTTTAGAGACCCGATTCACGCTAAATAGGGCACCATCAAAATCCTGAGACGACACCTCATGAACTATGGTTTGGCAAGAAACCAAAGTTGTCGCTTAAAGTTTGGGCTTGGATGCTTATGGAAGAAACTTCAACCGATAAGCTCGAACCCAAATCGGAGAAATGTGTCTTCATAGGATACCCAAAGGAGACTTTGGGTACACCTTCTATCACAGATCCAAGGCAAGATTTTCTTTAAATTCAGATCCTTTCTAGAAAAGAGTTTCTCTAAAGAAGTGAGGGGAGGAAAGTAGAACTTGATGAGATAATCGATTCTGCTTCCCTTATTGGAAAGTAGTTCATCACAAGAAACCTTCCGGACAACTACATCAATTAGTGAGGAAACTAATGATATTGATCATGAAACTTCGATCAAGTTTCTAGAATTCAGAGGTCAACTAGAGTAAGATCCGCACAAGAGTGGTACGGTAATCCTATTCGAAGTCATGTTACTTGACCATGGCGAACCTACAAACTATGAAGAAGCGGGTGAGCCCAGATTCCGCAAAATGGCGGAAGCCATGAAATCTGAGATGGGATCCATGTATGAGAACAAAGTATGGATTTTGGTTGACTTGCCCGGATGATCGGCAAGCCATTGAGAATAAATGGATCTTTAAGAAGAAGACGAGGATGGTAATGTAATCGTTTATAAAGCTCGACTTGTTGGTAAAGGTTTTCACAAGTTCAAGGGGTTGACTACGATGATATTTTTTCACCCGAAGCGATGCTTAAGTCTGTCCAATCATGTTAGCAATTGCTGCATTTTATGATTATGAAATTTGGCAAATGGATGTAAAAACTGCATTCTTGAATGGATTTCTAGAAGAAGAGTTGTATATGATGCAACCGAAGGTTTTGTTGATCCAAAAGGTGCTAACAAAGTGGCAAGCTCCAATGATCAATTTATGGTCCTGCAAGCCTCTCGGAGTTAGAATAAACGCTTTGATAGTGTGATCAAAGATATGGTTTTATAGACTTTTGGAGAAGTCAATTTACAAGAAAGTGAGGGGAGCTCCATTTCCGATATTATATGTGGATGACATATTATTGATTGGAAATGATATAGAATTTCTGGATAGCATAAAAGGATACTTCAATAAAAGTTTTTCAATGAAAGACCTCGGTGAAGTTTTACATATTGGGCATCAAGATCTATAGAGATAGATCAAGACGCTTAATTGGACTTTCACAAAGCACATATCTTGATAAAGTTTTTAAAAAGTTCAAAATGGATCGGCAAAGAAAGAATTTTTGCCCGTTAAAGGTGTGAAATTGAGTCGACTCAATGCCCCACCACAAAGAAGATAGAGAAAATGAAAGATGTTCCTATGCTTCAGCCATAGGCTCTATCATGTATGCAATGCGGTACCGACCGACGATGTTTAGCAATAAGCTTGGCAGGAAGGAACCAAAGTAATCCAGAGGGATCATCGACAACGGTCAAGAACATCCCAAATAACCCGAAAAGGACTAAGGATATGTTTTCGATATGGAGGTGACAAAGAGCTAGTCAAATGGTTACGCCGATGGCTTTTGACACCGATCCCACGATTCTAAATCGCAAACCGGATAAGATTTTTATTAAACGGTGGAGCTGCCGTTGGTGCAGTTCTAAACAAAGCGCCGTTGGGGATCATGTGAAGGGAGCATAGCTGCTTCGAAGCAGCAAATGAAGGAGTCCGGATGAAAGAGTTCATTTCCATCTAGGTGTCATACCTAGTGCATCGGGACCAATGAAGATCTTCGTGACAATACGTGCAATTGCCTTGGCAAAGGAATCCAGATTTCACAAGAGGACCAAGCATATCAAGAGACGCCTAATTCCATTCGACCAAGTCCAAGACATAGAGATTTGCAAGATACATACGGATCTAATGTTGCGACCCTGACTAAGCCTCTTCCACGGCAAAACATGATCAGCACCAAGACTCCATGGGTGTTAGAATCATTATTGTAATCTAGATTATTGACTCTAGTGCAAGTGGGAGACTAAGGAAATATGCCCTAGAGGCAATAATAAAGTTATTATTTATTTCATATCATGATAAATGTTTATTATTCATGCTAGAATTGTATTAACCGGAAAATAAACATGTGTGAATACATAGACAAATATACAAATACTAGTATGCCTCTACTTGACTAGCTCATTAATCAAAGATGGTTATGTTTCCTAACCATAGACATGTGTTGTTATTTGATTAATGGGATCACATCATTAGGAGAATGATGTGATTGACATGACCCATTCCTTAGCTTAGCACTTGATCGCTTAGTATATTGCTTTTTTCTTCATGACCATACATGTTCCCGTAACTATGAGATTATGCAACCCTGCCAATGGAGGAACACTTTGGTGCTACCAAACGTCACAACGTAAATGGGGTGATTATAAAGGAGTACTACAGTGTCTCCAAAGGTACATGTTGGGTTGGCGATTTCGAGATTAGGTTTTGTCATCCGATTGCCGGAGAGGTATCTCTAGGCCTTTCGGTAATACACATCACATAAGCCTTGCAAGTTGCAACTAATAAGTTAGTTGGAGATGATGTATTACGGAACAGTAAAGAGACTTGCCGGTAATGAGATTGAACTAGGTATTGGACACCGAACATCGAATCTCGGGTAAGTAACATACCGATGACAAAGGAACAACGATGTCGTTATGCGGTTTGACCGATAAAGATCTTCGAATATGTAGGAACCAATATGGGCATCCAGGTTCCGCTATTGGTTATTGACCGAAATAGTTCTAGGTCATGTCTACATAGTTCTCAACCCGTAGGGTCCGCACGCTTAACGTTACGATGACGCTTTATTATGAGTTTATAAGTTTTGATGTACCAAGTTTGTTCGAGTCCCGGATGTGATCACGGACATGACGAGGAGTCTCAAATGGTCGAGACATAAAGATTGATATATTGGAAGCCTATGTTTGACTTGAATAGTTCCGGTGAAATCGGGATTTTACCTAACACCGGGGTTACTGAACCTCCCGGGGTTAATGGGCCTTGGGGCCATGAGGGAGAAGAGGAGGGCGGGCAGGCCGCGCCGCCTCCCCAGTCCGAATAGGACAAGGAAGGGGGGCGGCCCTTCTCTTTCCCTCCCCCCAAGTCCTAATCCAACTAGGGGGAGTCCTACCCCTGGGAGAACCTCCCGGCCTCCTCCTAGGGGGCCGCACCCCTTGCTCCTTTATAACGGAAAGGGGGCACCCCAACACAAAGTTGATCTACGGATCGCCTTCAGTCAGGGTGCCCCTCCACCATATTCCACTTGGTCATATCGCCGCAGAGCTTAGGGCGAAGCCCCGCACCGGTGGAGCATCATCATCGCCACCACGCCGCCGGTCGACGGAACTCATCCCCGACGCTTTGGGATCGGAGCCCGGGATCATCATCGAAATAACGGTGCTGAACTCGGAGGTGCCGTATGCTGTACTTGGATCGGTCGGATCGGTGAAGACGCACACTACATCAACCGCTTGGTTATAACGCTCCGCCAGGCCCACGAGGGTACGTGGACATACACTCTCCCCCTGCTATGCCATCACCATGATTCGGCGGCGAGGAATTTTTTGAAATTACTACGTTCCCCAACAGTCCAAGTCCCCGGTTCATATTCGTGAGAAAATCCGCCCCGGGTTTCATTCCGCGGACTCGTTGATATTCCGCTTTCCAAACTCAAATAGGAAAAACAGCACTGGGGGCCCTTCGTTAATAGGTTAGTCCAAAAATAATATAAAAGTGGAAAATAAAGCCCAATATTGTCCAAAATAGTAGATAATATAGCATGGAGCAATCAAAATTATAGATACCGAGACGATCAAGAGGGCCGGGTGGCACAAAGATTGATGCAAACGCCCAATCAAGGTAATTTGACCCCGGGGGTTTTTGAGGACGAGAGTTACTTGATGTGCAAACCCGGAGGTGGATACTATTGATTCCGCGCCTGGGTAGCCGGACTAGTATGACATAAATATGAGAACCCCCAACTTCGCCTTGTGGGCGCTTTGGTCATGCCGACTTGTTGTGTCCGACCCGGGACTAGGGATGATAATGGCGACATCCCAAAAGACAAGTCTCGAGCGCTTAGAGGACAAGAGAAGGGTCCGAGCGACAAACTCAGAGCCCCAGAGTAACTCAAAACCGGGAGGGAGGACTTGATTTCCCAGTCTAGTTTGACCAAGGATGCCGCCCGGGTCACGCCACTCAAGAAGAAGAACGCCCATGGCAATAAGAGGAAGGGTGGACCCTCAAGCAAGTGTAAAGGTTATCATGCCCGCCCACCTAGTGAGGATCAGAAACCCCGACCAATGCGATCATACAATACGATCCTAATGGCAAGCGGAGTGGACGAAACTAAGAAGGGGAGGAGAACGACACCTAAGAAGAAGAGGGACACGCCAACTGAAGGAAATATGCCCTAGAGGCAATAATAAAGTTATTATTTATTTCCATATCATGATAAATGTTTATTATTCATGCTAGAATTGTATTAACCGGAAACGTAATAATTGTGAATATATAGACAAAAGAGTGTCACTAGTATGCCTCTACTTGACTAGCTTGTTAATCAAAGATGGTTATGTTTCCAACCATAGACAAAAGAGTTGTTATTTGATTAACGGGATCACATCATTAGTTGAATGATCCGATTGACGGACCCATTCCGTTAGCTTAGCACCCGATCGCTTAGTATGTTGCTATTGCTTTCTTCATGACTTATACATGTTCTCGCAACTATGAGATTATGCAACTCCTTCACCGGAGGAACACTTTTGTGCTACCAAACGCCACAACGAACGGGTGATTATAAAGGTGCTCCAGGTGTCTCCAAAAGTATATGTTGAGTTGGCAAATTGAGATTAGGTTTTGTCACCCGATTGTTTGGAGAGGTATTTGGGCCTTCTGGTAATACTCATCACCTAAGCCTTGCAAGCATTGTAACTAATGAGTTAGTTATGAAATGATGTATTACGGAACGAGTAAAGAGACTTTTCGAACAGATTGAACTAGGGTATTGGATACCCACGATCAATCTCGGCAAGTAACATACCGATGACAAAGGGAACAACGATGTTGTTATGCTTTGACCGATAAAGATCTTCAGAGAAATGTAGGAACCAATATGAAAATCCAGGTTCCACTATTGGTTATTGGTCAAGAATAGTTCTAGGTCATGTCTACATAGTTCTCGAACCCGTAGGGTCCGCACGCTTAACCAATGAAGATTTATGAGGTTTTGATGTAAAGGTTTGTTCGAGTCCCGGATGTGATCACGGAATGACGAGGAGTCTCAAATGGTCGAGACATAAAGATTGATATATTGTAAGCCATGTTTGATTTCAATAGTTCCGGTGAAATCGATTTTTTAACACCGGGGTTACCGAACCCTCCCGGGGTTAATGGGCCTTAGGGGCCATAAGGGAGAAGAGGAGGGCCGGCCAGGGCAGGCCGCGCCCCCCCCCTAGTCCAATTAAGGAAGGGGGCGGCGCCTTTTCTTTCCCTCCCCCAAGTCCTAATCCAACTAGGAAGGGGGAGTCCTACCCCTGGGGAGTAGGACCTCCCCGCCCCTCCTAGGGCCGGCCCCCCTTTGCTCCTTTTTATATACCAAGGGCACCCCAAGGACACAAGTTGATCTATGGATCGCTCCAGGCAGCGGTGCCCCCTCCACCATATTCCACCCGGTCATATTCAGGAGTTTAGGCAAGCCTCGCCCGAGAGCATCATCATCATCACCACGCCGTCAGGCGACGGAACTCATCCCCGACACCCTGCGGATCGGAGTCCGGGATCGCCATCGAGCTAACGGGCAGAATACGGAGGTGCCCGGACGTCGATACTTTGATCGGTCGGATCGTGAAGACCGACGACTACATCAAAACCCGGGTCATAACGCCCGCCTTTCACGAGGGTACGGGACACACTTCCCTTCCGCTATACATCACCATGATCTTGGTGCGAGGGAAAATTTTGAAATTTACGTTTCCAACAAGGGCATCGTGAGCCAGGTTTTATGCTTGATGTTATATGCAAAGTAGAACACAAGTGAGTTGTGGGATAAAGTCATACCGCTACCAAAGATGTCATACTTTGTTTGGTGGTATTGTGAGATGAAGCGCCCGGACCGACATTGCAGACGCTTACGCGAGACTGGTTTCACCGCCAATGAGCACTGTTGCTTAAAGGTGACCGGGTGTTCTGCCTCTCACTTTAGTTGAACCAGGTGGCCAACGCCCTCCCCTTTAAGGTTAAAACAACACCAACTTGACAAACTATCATTGTGGTTTTGATGCGAGGTAAGAACGGTTCTTGCTCAGCCCGTAGCAGCCACGTAAAACTTGCAACAACAAAGTAGAGGACGCCTAACTTGTTTTTGCAGGTATGTTGTGATATGATATGGTTAAGATGATGTATATTTTATTGTATGAGATGATCATGTTTTGTAACCGAAGTTTAATCGGCAGGAGCCATATGGTTGTCGCTTTATTGTATGAAATGCAACGCCATGTAATTGCTTTACTTTATCACTAAGCGGAGCGATAGTCGGAAGCAATAGTTGGCAGACGAAACGATGCTACGATGGAGATCAAGGTGTCTCCCGGTGACGATGGTGATCATGATGGTGCTTGAGATGGAGATCACAAGCACAAGATGATGATGGCCATATCATATCACTTATATTGATTGCATGTGATGTTTATCCTTTATGTATCTTATCTTGCTTTGATTGACGGTAGCATTTTAAGATGATCTCACTAATTATCAAGAAGTGTTCTCCCAGTATGCAACCCGCCAAAGTTCACAGGCAACACCACGTGATGATCGGGTGTGATAAGCTCACGTCCATCACAACGGTGCAAACCAGTTTTGCACACCGAATACTCAGGTTAAACTTGGAGCCTAGCATATGCAGATATGGCTCGAACACGGAGACCTAAAGGTCGAGCGTGAATCATATAGTAGATATGATCAACATAGTGATGTTCACCATTGAAAACTACTCCATCTCACGGATGATCGGTTATGGTTTAGTTGATTTGGATCACGGATCACTTAGATGACTAGAGAGATGTCTGCCTAAGTGGGAGTTCTTAAGTAATATGATTAATTGAACTTAAATTTATCATGAACTTAGTCCTGGTAGTATTTTTGCAAATTATGTTCTAGATCAATAGCTCGCGTTGTTGCTTTCAAATGTTTATTTTGATATGTTCCTAGAGAAAATTGTGTTGAAAGATGTTAGTAGCAATGATGGATTGGATCCGTGATCCGAGGTTTATCCTCATTGTCCGGAAGAATTATGTCCTTAATGCACCGCTAGGTGCCGACTATTGCAGGAGCGATGCGACGTTATGAACGCTTATTAGCTCAATATGATGACTACTTGATAGTTTAGTGCACCATGCTTAACGGCTTAGAATCGGGACTTCAAAGACGTTTTGAACGCATGGACCATATGAGATGTTCCAGAATTGAAGTTTATTTCAAGCAAATACCCGAGTTGGAGATATGAAGTTCCAAAAGTTCTATAGCTAAAAGATGGAGGAGAAATCAACTAGTGAGCATGTGCTCGATTGTCCGGGTACTACAATCGCTTGAATCAAGTGGGAGTTAATCTTCCGATAAGATAGTGATTGAAGAATTTTTCTAGTCACCATCACCAAAGTAGAACCGTGATGAACTATAGTATGCAAGGGATGATGAAAATGATTCCCAGTTTTCATGATGATGAAATCGATGAAGGTAGAAATCAAGAAAGAGCATCAAGTGTTGATGGTTAACAAGACCACTAGTTTCAAGAAAAGGGCAAAGGGATAGAAGGGAACTTCAAGAAGAACGACAAGCGTTGTTGCTCGTGAAGAAGCCCAAGTCTGACCTAAGCTCGAGACTAAGTGCTTCTACCGCAAAGGGATGGTCACGAAGCGAACTACCCCAAGTATTTGGGGATAAGAAGGATGGCAAGGTGAACAAAGGTATATTTGATATACATTTATTGTGTACTTTACTAGTGTTTATAGCAACCCCTGGTATTTTGGTAAGGTTCGGCCTAAGAGTAGTAACTCAAACGGAGTTGCGAATAAAATGTAAACTAGTTAAGGGTGAAGTGAGATTGTGTTGAAAGTAGTTTCAAGATTGATATGATCATCATTCACACCCCTATACTTTCGGGATTAGTGTTGAACCTAAATAAATGTTATTTGGTGTTTCGTTCATGAATATGATTTGATCATGTTTATTGCGATACTTATTCATTTAAAGTTAGAGACTAATTGTTATTTCTTACATGAATAAGACCTTCGATGGTCATACACCCAATAAAAATAGTTTGTTGGATCTCGATCGGTGATACACATATTCATAATATTGATGCCAAAAGATGCAAAGTTAATAATGATAGTGCAACTTATTTATGGCAACGCCGCTTGGGTCATATCGGTGCGATGAAGAAACTCCATAAAGATGGATTTTCGAATCACTTGGTTATGAATCATTTGATGTTGCGAACCCGGGCTTTTGGGCGAGATGACTAAAACTCCGTTTTCAACAATGGAACGAGCAAAAACTTATTGGAAATAATACAACCGATGTATGCGATCCGATGAGTGTTGAGGCTAGGGGTATCATTATTTTTACCTTCAGAGATGATTTGAGCAGATATGGGTATATCTACTTGATGAAAATAAGTCAAATATTTGAAAAGTTCAAAGAATTTCAGAGTGAAGTGGAAAATCATCGTGACAAGAAAATAAGGTTTTACGATCTGATCTGAGACAAATATTTGAGTTATTTTTGGTCTTCAATTAAAACAATGGGAATAGTTTCACAAATTCACCACCGAACACCACATCATAAATGGTGTGTCCAACGCCATAACCGACTTTTGGATATAGTACAATCTATGATGTTTCTACCGAAAATATCCTTTTGGGATCATGCATTAGAGAACTGCATTCACGTTAAATAGGGCACCATCTAAACCGCTGAGACGAACTATATGAACTGTGGTTTAGCAAGAAACCAAAGTTGTCGCTTTTAAAGTTTGGGGTTGTGATGCTTATGTGAAAAGTTTCATCCGATAAGCTCAAACCCAAATCGAAAGCGCCTCATAGGATACCCAAAGGAGACTGTTTACACCTTCATCCAGATCCAAGACAGACATTCGTTGTCGGAATGGATCCTTTCCGAGAAGGAGCTTCTAAAGAAGTGAGGGAGGAAAGTAGAACTTGATAAGGTAATTGTACCTTCTCCTTATTGAAAGTAGTTCATCACGTAAATTTTTGACTACTACACCAATTAGTGAGGAAGCTAATGATGATGATCATGTAACTTGATCAAATTACCAACCTCATAGGTCAACCAGAGTGAGATCCGCACTGAGTGGTACGATAATCCCATTCGAGGTCATGTTACTTGACCATGACGAACCAAACTATGAGGAAGCGGATGAGCCCAGATTCAAAAAATGGTTTGAGGCCATGAAATCAGATATGATCCATGTATGAGAACAAAGTATGGACTTTGATGGATTTGCCCATGATCGCAAACCATAGAAAATAAATGGATCTTCAAGAGGAAGACAACGGATAGTAGTGTTACTATCTCAAAGCTAGACTTGTCGAAAAAGGTTTTGACAAAGTTCAAGGTGTTGACTACATGAAATTTTCTCACCAGAGCGATGCTTAAGTCGTCCAAATCAGTTAGAATTGCCACATTTTTATGAAATCGCAAATGGATAAACAAAACTACATTCCTTAATGGATTTAAAGAAGAGTTGTATATGATGCAATATAAGGTTTTGTCAATCCTAAAGGTCGAAAAATACACAAGCTCCAAAATCCATCTATGGATGCAAGCATCTCGAGTTGAATGTACGCTTTGATAAGTTGATCAAAGATAGTTTTAAGTTTGGTGAAGCCCAGATTACAAGAAAGTGAGGGAGCACGCAAATTTCGATAAGTATATGTATGACATATTGTAGATCGGAAATAATGTAGAATTATTCGAGCATAAAGGAGTGTTTGAAAGGAGTTT
>JAHIAM010010595.1:0-12238 GCA_021605205.1 Aegilops longissima | reverse complement strand
AGGTAAGTGGCGAGAGCGGGTGAAGAAGTACACCGCAGGTTATCATGATCTATTCAAATGTTCCCTGTTATGGACTTCTTGGATGCTTACGTGGTACATAGACAACTTGAAGTGGATACTCTAAAATGCTCAAGACAGTGTGAGTGCTATGGATGGCCTTCTCGTATGGAGACGGAATGAATCCATAGTAGTGTATTGTGGTGACTAGTGGACCTGGGCCTATATCACCTCAAAGAAGTTCCGTAGTCGAGAATGTGATAGCCACGAGTCAAAGCTGGCTTGCTGCAACTAAACTCCACATTACCTTCTTGATACTAATGCATGTATAATAGGATCTGATGTAAGTCTTGCTGAGTACCTTTGTACTCACATTGCTTTATTTATGTTTTGCAGCTGAGACTTCGGTCTTACTAGTAGTTCCGCTTTGACTTCATTTAGTAGCTTGTTACCTCAGCTACAATCTTGTACCCTTGGGAGGGTCTTGTAGATAGTCAGGCTTCTATTTTTTCTTTTGTAGTTGTCTCCAGTCGTATATGTAATGCTTCCGCTTGTTGCTTGTATGTTTCAATGATGGGTCATGTGACCCTGCTTGTATTTAATGCTATGTGGCTCTTCCGAGCCTTTATTTATATGAGTTTGCTATGTTGTGATGCCATGTTGTACAACACATACTTGCATGTTATGCGACGTGTAACGTGTATTGCTATGTGTGGATCCGACAACCTAGTTGTCTATCCTTGGTAGCCTCTCTTATGGGGAAATGTAGTCTAGTGCTTCCACCGAGCCATAGTAGTCCGCTACAGCTCGGCTTATCGGAGTCCTGCTAGCCCAAAGACTACTGCTTCCTAACACTTGATCGGCCGGCATGTGATTCACTTCGCTCGTGTTCGTCCTTCGGGAAATGTCACGCGTGACATCCGAGTCCTCGCTTAGCCTGCTACAGCCCGGGTTACTGAGTCCTCATAGCCCAAGTCTACAGCCCGGATTCGCACGCTGTCGAATCCGACATGCTCGATGTTGATTCATGTATGCTCTGTCCCCATAGGTTAGTGCCACTTTGGGTTCACGACTAGTCATGTCGGCCCGGTTCTCATTATATGGATGCTAGCGACACTATCATATACGTGAGCCAAAAGGCTTAAACGGTCCCGTGCCATGGTAAGGCGACACCGTGGGAATGCCGATGTGAGGCCGCAAAGTGATATGATGTGTTACATGCTAGATCGGTGTGACTTAGGATCGGGGTCCCGACACTCTCCATGACGAGGAGGGAGTAGTTCACCCTCGGGGCTGAGGGTATGTACGAGTAGCTATGTGTTTGATCTCTCTCTCTCTCTCGTGTTCTTGAGGTGATACGATCTTGATGTATCGTGAGATTTGCTATTATAGTTGGATCTTATGATGTTTCTCCCCTCTACTCTCTTGTAATGGATTGAGTTTTCCTTTGAAGTTATCTTATCGGATTGAGTCTTTAAGGATTTGAGAACACTTGATGTATGTCTTGCATGTGCGTATCTGGTGACAATGGGATATCACGTGATTCACTTGATGTATGTTTTGGTGATCAACTTGTGGGTTCCCCATGAACCTATGCATAGGGGTTGGCACACATTTTTGTCTTGACTCTCCGTAGAAACTTTGGGGCACTCTTTGAGGTTCTATGTGTTGGTTGAATAGATGAATCTGAGATTGTGTGATGCATATCTTATAATCATACCCACGGATACTTGAGGTGACATTGGAGTATCTAGGTGAGATTAGGGTTTTGTTGATGTGTGTCTTAAGGTGTTATTTTACTACTAACTCTAGGGCTGTTTGTGACACTCATAGGAATAGCCCAATGGATTGATCGTAAAGAATAACTTTGAGGTGGTTTCGCACTCTACAATAATCTATTCGCTTGTTCTTTGCTATTAGTGACTTTGGAGTGACTCTTTGTTGCATGTTGAGGGATAGTTATATGATCCAATTATGTTATTATTGTTGAAAGAACTTGCACTAGTGAAAGTATGAACCCTAGGCCTTGTTTCCTAGCATTGCAATACCGCTTACGCCGCTTTTGTCTTTAGTTACCTTGCTGTTTTTATATTTTCATATTACAAAAACCTATATCTATCATCCATATCGCACTTGTATCACCATCTCTTCATTAACTAGTGCACCTATACAATTTACCATTGTATTGGGTGTGTTGGGGACACAAGAGACTCTTTGCTATTTGGTTGCAGGGTTGTTTGAGAGAGACCATCTTCATCCTCACGCCCCACGGATTGATAAACCTTAGGTCATCCACTTGAGGGAAATTTGCTACTGCCCTACAAACCTCTGCACTTGGAGGCCCAACAACGCCTACAAGAAGAAGGTTGTGTAGTAGACATCAAGCTCTTTTCTAGCCGCTGTCGGGAGGTGAGTGCTTGAAGTTATATCTTTAGATCTTGCAATCGAATCTTTTTGTTTCTTGTTTTATCACTAGTTTAGTTTATAAAATAAAACTACCAAAAAATGGAATTGAGTTTGTCTCATATGCTTCATCTTTTTAATATCTTTCATGAGTATGATGGAAAGGAAAATTGTGCCAAAGTGTTAGAATAAGAATGCATGAAAATGTTTGGCACTAAATATTTGAATGATGAGCATGATTGCAATGTTGTTAGTATGAACTCCTTGAATATCCATGGTACTAATGATGATTGCACTAGTCATGATGAAAATATCTCTTATAAGCATGTCGATTGTTGTGGAGTGCATAGAGTTTGCAAATACATACCAAAAGGGAAGATAGATTTTGTAAGAGGCATAAGTACTTAGAAACTAAATGGTTGCAAGAAACGCTAGATGTTTGTGCTGAAAATTTAAATTTTCTTAGCATTTGTGAACTTTGCAATGAACGTGGTCATTTAACTATCCGATGCAAATTGTTTCATGATCTAATCGTGTCCAAAACTGTGATGACTTGATTTCCTCGCACATCATAATGAACTTAGTTTGCTTATGCGCTTATGAAGAAATGAAGCGTATAACTAACTATCTTCCGAATTTGCCCGTTATAAACTTCTTGATTTTGATCTAGAGGAAATTTATATGTATTGTGCGTGAATTGCATTGAAAATCCTTATATTGCCAATTACATAAAGAAAAAACAAATAGAAGATGAAGAGAATATTAACTAAAGGGAAGAGACTTCCAATATTCTCCTATTATTTCTTATGATGAATTAGGTAACGAGGAGGAGCTTTCTATTCAACCAATCTCATCAATAAGGAGCTAAAAAAGAGGGATAAACCCGACATGATGTGAAGAAGAAAAGAAAAACGGAGAAGCAAATGTAAAAGGTATCCCTCCCAAATGATGTTGCTCATACTACTCATTGTGATGATGATAATTTCTATACTATTGGTGCTATCAATACTATTAATGATGAGATGATATGAAAAGGCCCAAGCTTGGGGATGCTATGTTTGATGAAGATGATATGTTTAGTCCCCCAAGTTTTGATGGGCAAATTCATTGTGATGAAAGCATGCCTCCTATTTGTGATGATTATTGTGATGAAACGTATGCTATAATGAATAAAGATAACCATGAAACTTGTCATCATGATTTTAATTTTCAATTGGATTATGCTTCACATGATAGTTATTTTGTTGAGTTTGCTCCCACTATTCCGAATGAGAAGAAATTTGCTTATGTAGAGAGTAGCAAATTTTATATGCTTGTAGCTCATGAAAATAATGCTTTAGGTTCTGGTTATATTGTTGAATTCATTCATGATGCTACCGAAAATTATTATGAGGGAGGAATATATGCTTGTAGCAATTGCAATAATATCAAGTTTCCTCTCTATGTGCTTAAAGTTTTAAAGTTATGTTTGTTTTGCCTCCTATGCTAGTTGATTATTATTCCATAAGTTGTTTGCTCACAAAATCCCTATGCATAGGAAGTGGGTTAGACTTAAATATGCTAGTCATATTCTTCATGATGCTCAGTTTATGTTTCAATTCTTATCTTTTATGTGAGCATCATTGAAATCATCATGCCTAGCTAGGGGCGTTAAACGTTAGCGCTTGTTGGGAGGCAACCCAATTTTATTTTTGTTCCTTGCTTTTTGTTCCTGTTTAATAATAAATAATCTATGTAGCCTCGGGTTAGATGTGGTTTTATGTTTTAATTAGTGTTTGTGCCAAGTAAGACCTATAGGATCTTCTTGGATGATAATTATTTGATCTTGTTGAAAAGACAGAAACTTTCTGCTCAAGAAAACAATTGTTAGAAATAAGCAGAAAGTGATAAAATACTGATTCCAATTGCAGTTGATAAATAATGAAATTATCTAGGTCATTACTATTTTTGCATATTTTCTGAGTTCCATAAGTTTACGTTTGATACAGATTACTACAGACTGTTCTGTTTTTGACAGATTCTGTTTTCATTGTGTTGTTTGCTTATTTTGATGAATCTATGAGTAGTATTGGAGGGTATGAACCATAGATAAGTTGTAATACAGTAGATATTACACCAGTATAAATAAATAATGATTTCATTACAGTACCTTGAAGTGGTGTTTTGTTTTCTTCGCTAACGGAGCTTACGAAGTTTTCTGTTGAGTTTTGTGTTGTGAAGTTTTCAAGTTTTGGGTAAAGATTCATGGACTATGGAATAAGGAGTGGCAAGAGTTTAAGCTTGGGGATGCCCAAGGCACCCCAAGGTAATATTTAAGGATAACCAAGCATCTAAGCTTGGGGATGCCCTGAAGGCATTCCCTCTTTCGCTCTTCCTTCATCGGTAACTTTACTTGAGCTATATTTTATTCACCACATGATATGTGTTTTGCTTGGAGCGTCATGTCATTTTATTTTGTTTTGCTTGCTGTTTGAATAATATACCAAGATGTGAAATTTTAAATGAGAGAGAGTGCTCACATAGCTACATAATTATTTAACTACTCATTAATCTTCACTTATATGTTTTTGGAGTAGTTTGTCATTTACTCGTGTGCTTCACTTATATCCTATGAGTAAATGGTTGAATGAATTGAATATCATAAATCTGAAATTATATATGTTTCATATGCTTATCCCATGGGGAGTAATGACTTTACATATAAGAAGTAGAGGTGGTAAATTCATTGAAGGTTAGCAAACATTGTATTGGTCACTTGAACAATTCATGAAAGAATATTGAAGGAAGAGAGATTTCACATATAAATATACTATCTTTGACATCTTTTGCAATTGTGAGCACTCATTAAAATATGACATGCTAAAAGGTTGATGTTGGACAAGGAAGACGAACGTAATGGGTTATGTTTTCTTATATCCGGAATAAAGTATATTGTCATGGATCGCCTAACGCTGAGCTTGCCTTTACCCCTCATGCTAGCTAAATTCCTTGCACTAAGTAGAGATACTACTTGTGCTTCCAAACATCCCTTAAACCAGTATTGCCATGAGAGTCCACCATACCTACCTATGGATTGAGTAAGATCCTTCAAGTAAGTTGTCATCGGTGCATGCAATAAGAATTGCTCTCTAAATATGTATGATCTTTTAGTGTGGAGAAAATAAGCTTTATACGATCTTGTGATATGGAAGAAATAAAAGCGACAGACTGCATAATAAAGGTCCCTATCACAAGTGGCAATATAAAGTGACGCTCCTCGATTAAGATTTTTGCATCCAACTATAAAAGCGCATGGCAACCTCTGCCTCTCTCGCGAAGGGCCTATCTTTTACTTTTATGCAAGAGTCATGGTGATCTTCACCTATCCTTTTTCTCATTTTATCCTTTGGCAAGCACCTCGTGTTGAAAGATTCTGATATATATATATATATATATCCAATTGGATGTAAGGCATCATGAACTATTATTGTTGACATTACCCTTGAGGTAAAAGGTTGGGAGGCTAATCTATAAGCCCCTATGTTTCTCAGGTTCGATTAAAACTTTGAACCCATAAATATCGCTGAGTGTTAGCAATTGTGAAAGACTAAATGATAGTTGAGTATGGAGTTTGTGAAATCAAAGCTCGACATAGATTCTTCCTGAAAATAAGATGAATTGTAATTGTTGGATGACTAATAACACGGTTTGTTAGTTTTCAAGAAAGTTTATGACCTATACTTTAACATGTGAATATTTTGTTACTTGATCATGCAAAGTTTTATGATATGAGCTACTGTTATGACATATAATGATGCTAGAAAAGGTGATTGAAATTATCATTGATCAAACTTGTGCACCGCTAGCATTCACACTTCATAAATTCTTTCTTTATCATTTACCTACTCGAGGACGAGCAGGAATTAAGCTTAGATGCCGATACGCTCCAACGTATCTATAATTTATGAAGTATTCATGCTATTATATTATCTGTTTAGGATGTTTATGGGCTTTATTAAACACTTTTATATTATTTGTGGACTAACCTATTAACCTGAGCCCAAAGTGCGCCTCGTTTTCCCTTGTTTCATTGTTTCAAGAAAAGGAATATCAAACGGAGTCCAAACGGAATGAAATCTTCGGAGAAGTTATTTTTGGAAAGAAAGCAATCCAGAGACTTGGAGTCAGATCAACGAGGAGAGCACGAGTGGGCGCGCCCACCACCCGGGCGCTCCTCCACCCTCGTGGCCCTCGTGGCTCCCCTTATCGACTTCTTTCGCCTATATATCTCCATATACCCTAAAATCTTTGGGGAAAGAATAGATCGAGAGTTCACCGCAAGCCTCTATAGTCACCAAAACCAATCGGACCTGTTTCGCTCCCTCGCTAGAGGGGGAACCTCACGGTGGCCATCTTCATCATCCCGGCCTCCATGATGAGGAGGAGTAGTTCACCCGGGCTGAGGTATGTACCAAGATCTATGTGTTTGATCTTCTCTCTCGTGTTCTTGAGGTGATATGATCTTGATGTATCGTGAGCTTTGCTATTATAGTTGAATCTTATGATGTTTCTCCCCTCAACTCTCTTGTAATGGATTGAGTTTTCCTTTGAAGTTATCTTATCGGATTGAGTCTTTAAGGATTTGAGAACACTTGATGTATGTCTTGCATGTGCGATCTGTGGTGACAATGGGATATCACGTTATTCACTTGATGTATATTTTGGTGATCAACTTGGGTTCCGCCCATGAACCTATTCATAGGGGTTGGCACACATTTCTTGACTCCGATGGAAACTTTGGGGCACCTTTGAGGTTCTATGTTGGTTGAATAAATGAATCTGAGATTGTGTGATGCATATCGTAATCATACCCACGGATACTTGAGGTGACATTGGAGTATCTAGGTGAGATTAGGTTTTGGTTGATGTGTGTCTTAAGGTGTTATTTTACTACTAACTCTAGGGCTGTTTGTGACACTCATAGGAATAGCCCAATGGATTGATCGGAAAGAATAACTTTGAGGTGGTTTTGTACCCTACAATAATCTATTCGCTTGTTCTTGCTATTAGTCACTTTGGAGTGACTTTGTTGCATGTTGAGGGATAGTTATATGATCCAATTATGTTATTATTGTTGAGAGAACTTGCACTAGTGAAAGTATGAACCCTAGGCCTTGTTTCCTAGCATTGCAATACCGCTTACGCCACTTTTATCTTTAGTTACCTTGCTGTTTTTATATTTTCAGATTACAAAACCATATCTACATCCATATGCACTTGTATCACCATCTTTCGCCAACTAGTGCACCTATACAATTTACCATTGTATTGGGTGTGTTGGGGAAAAGAACTTTTGTATTTGGTTGCGGGTTGTTTGAGAGAACCATCTTCATCCCACGCCCCACGGATTGATAAACCTTAGGTCATCCACTTGAGGGTTTGCTACTGCCTACAAACCTCTCGACTTGAGGCCCAACAACGCCTACAAGAAGAAGGTTTTATAGTAAATCAATATCCTTATCTTTTTCGTATTTCGGATGTTCTTGACTGCCAAAAGGATCCACCCTCGATTACTTTGTACCTCCCGCTAGGCAATAGAAAGGCACACATCGGTCTGCAAGGATTGATACATGATAGAGCCTTCCCAAGCATAGGGAACATCTTTCATTTTCTCTATCTTCCGCAGTGGTTCGCATTGAGTCTAACTCAACTTCACACCTTGTAACACGTGCAAGAACCCTTTCTTTGCTTGATCCATTTTGAACTTTTTCAAAACTTTGAAGGTATGTGCTTTGTGAATATCCTATCGCGCCTTGATCTATTCTATAGATCTTGATGCAATATGTGACTTCACCGAGGTCTTTCATTGAAAAACTTTATTCAAGTATCCTTTATGCTATCCAAAAATTCTATATCATTTCCAATCAGCAATATGTCATCCACATATAATATCATAAATGCTAATAGCTCCCACTCACTTTCTTGTAAATACAAAGCCTCCAAAAGTCCAGATAAATCCATATGCTTTGATCACACTATCAAGACGTTTATTCCAACTCCGAGAGGTTGCACCAATCCATAAATGGACCGCTGGAGCTTCACTTTGTTAGCCCCTTTGATCGAAAACCTTCCGTTGCATTATATACAACCTTCTTCCAAATATTCAGAATGCAGGACATCCATCCCCAAATTTCATAATCATAAAATGCGGCATAAATGATTCGGAAATTTTAAGCATCGCCAGGGTGAGAAAGTCTCATCGATAACCCTTGAACTTGTCAAAACCTTTCGCAAAAAGTCGAGCTTTGTAGAAAAAATTACCCAAACCTTCTTTTGGATCCAATTCTCTTGGTTGCCGATCATCGGGCAAGTCAACCAAAGTCCACACTTTGTTCTAATGGATCCCATCTCATTTTATGGCCCGCCATTTTATGAACGGGCCACCATCGCTTCTTCATAGTTCGAGGTTCGCCTTGGTCAAGTAACAACCTCCGAATAGGAACCGACACACCCGGGCGGATTTACCGTTGGCCTAAGGTTCAATATAATTGACTAAAGTTACTGATCATACATTAGCCCACTAATTGGGTGGAGTCAGAAAAAATTCTGTGATGAATTACTTTCAATAAGGGAGCGGTCTTACCTCATCAAGTTCTACTTTTCCCACTCACTTCTTTTCGAGAGTAACCTTCTGAAAGGATCCATTCTTAGAACGAATGTCTTGCCTTTTGGATTGTGATAGGGTATACCCAACAGTTTTTTGTGTATCCTAGAAGAAATTCGATTTGGGTTCGAGCTATCAGTTGGCTTTTTCACATAAGCATTGCAGCCCCAAACTTTAAGAAACGAAACTTTGGTTTTTGACAAACCACCTATAAGGCGCCTTTCAACGGATTTATGGTTCCCTATTTAACGTGAATGCATCCATCTCTAAAGCATAACCCCAAAACGATAGCGGTAAATCGTAAGAGACACTGGTCGACCATATCTAGTAAAGTACGACAACGCTTTAACACCATTACGCTGTGGTGTTCCGGTGGTGAGTTGCAAACTATTTCGCATTGTTTCAAATGAACCAAACTCAACTCAAATATTCTCCCAATGATCGATCTTAGAAATTTTATTTTTGTTACAATGATTTTCCACTTCACCAAATTTTGAACTTCCAAATGTTTTAGACTTGTGTTTCATTAAGTAGATATATCCATATCTGCTCAAATCATCGGGGAAGGTGATACCCCATGGTCAATATTCATCGGACCACAACATGATGTATGATTTCCAACTTGCTGCGCCCATTGTTCCGAGAACAGCTTTTAATATCTTTCCCATGAGGCATGGTTCCAAGTACCAAGTGATTCATAATCAAGTGATTCCAAAAGTCCATCAAGATGGAGTTTCTTCATGTGTTTACAAATATTCCAAACCAAAGGCACAAATAAGTTGCACTATCATTATCAACTCGATCTTTTGGCTTCAACAAGAATATTGTATCACTACTATCGGGATTCACACAAATAGACCACTTCAAGGGTGCCCAATAAAAGATATTACTCATATAAATAGAACAACCATTATTCTCAGAAAATGAATAACCGCTCGCATCAAACAAGATCCAGAATAATGTTCATGCTTAACCGCAACAAATAACAATTATTTAGGTCAAATCAACTCAAAGATGTAGAGGTAGCGGTCAGCCAATCACATCGACTTTGGAACCATTTCAAAGTGCAACTTCCCAGGTGGTTTTGGTAATTTCCATATAGCTCATTGAGCTCATCATTCCAAGAAGAATATTTAAAAAGCTCAATGGATATGGCATGGATGAGAAAAATGGATCCTCAAAATGCTAAGGATAAAAGGATTGGCTCAAGCTCAAAAGCTCAAGACTTACATTTTATATTTTAGTGATCCAAGATCACATTGAGTCTTAGGAAAAGCCAATACTATCAAGGAGGGATGAGGTGTTGCAATGGTTTTTAGGCTTAGTGATATGAAAACCTCAACTACTTTCTCATATCCACATATGACCTAAACCAAAGTCAAACTCGCCCCACCGATTCTTTCTACCGGCGCCACCGAAGTTCGATGTCATAGCCACCGCCACAAACCCTAGGCAAATCGTTCCTGATAGGGATCTCTCTCACCGAGATGGGATTGTAATTTATGCCTTCAAACGCTTTTACCACCGAGATGAGCGATGGTCCCACCGAGATTGCAAAAACCCCTGCTTTTTGTAAATTTCGTCTCACCGAAATGAGGAATCGTCCACCGAAGTTTATCGACCAACTCTCCTTAGCTTATTACCAAAATCGGTCTCACCAGTTTGTGTAATCGGTCTCACCGAGATTACATTATGCCCTAACCCTAACCATATCGGTCCTACCGAGGCATGTCGGTCCCAATCAAAATCCTAACGGTCACTAGATTTGCTGAATCGGTCCACCGAGTTTACCAATTCGGTCCCACCGAGTTTGGCTTGTGTGTAAGGTTAGATTTTTGTGGAGGCTATATACCCTCCACCTCCTCTTCATTCAAGAGAGCCATCGAACAAACCTACACTTCCAACTTTTGTTTCGAGAAGGAACCACCTACCATGTGTTGAGGCCAAGATATTCCATTCCTACCATATGAATCTTGATCTCTAGCCTTCCCCAAGTTGCTTTCCACTCAAATCTTCTTTCCACCAAATCCAAACCAGAGAGAGTTGAGGTTGGGGAGACTATCATTTGAAGCACAAGAGCAAGGAGTTCATCATCAACACACCATTTGTACTTTGAGAGTGGTGTCTCCTAGATTGGCTAGGTGTCACTTGGGGCCTCCAACAAGATTGTGGAGTTGAACCAAGGAGTTTGTGGCAAGGAGATCGCACTTGAAGATTACCGCTAGTGAGGCAAGTCCTTCGTACGGCCATGGGGGATAGACAAGTTCTTTTGGACCCTTCGGGTGGAGCCTCCGGACTCCAAAACTGCTACTCCTTCGGGTTGAAGTCTCCATCAACGGGATGTACGATAGCACCACCTATCGGAACCAACAAAAACATTCGTGTTCCAATTGGCTTGAATTCTCCAAACCCTTCCCTTTACATTTTTGCAAGTTGCATGCTTTACTTTCCGCTGCTCATATACTCTTTGCATGCTTGCTTGAATTGTGTTAAGATTGCTTGACTTGTGCTAAGATAGCTAAAATCTGCCAAAGACTAAAATTGGGAAAAGGATAAGTTTTTATTTGGTCAAGTAGTCTAATCACCCCCTCTAGACATACTTTCGATCCTACAAGTGGTATCGAGCTTTGGTCTCCATTTGCTTTGATTTTAGCTTTTGGTGGTCATAGCCTTGGTTTCACAACCTAGGAGAGTATATGCCTAGCGAGGGAAATTATCACCAGAGGTCCTTAATTTGATGGTACTAATTTTGCTAGTTGGAAGCATAAGATGAAAATGCATATTCTTGGACATAACCCCCCTGCTTGGGCTATTGTGTGTATTGGCTTGCAAGGTGAATTCGATGGGAGAGAACCAACCGTGAAGCTAGTGTAAGAGTTGAAGATGCTGAATACAACGCCAAGCTTGTGATATCCTCTTCAATGGATTGTGCCCAAAGAATTCAACAAAATCAGCCGCCTTGAGAATGCAAAGGAAATTTGGAAACTTTGATTGAATGCATGAAGGTACCGACCAAAAGGAATCCAAGTGATGTGCTAAATCAACTTGACAAGTTCAAAATGAAGGATGGTGAAGGTGTCGCTGAAATGTTCAGGCTTCTTATCACAAATGAGATTATGGCTTAGGAAGTGAAGAGATGACCAAAAATTCATCATCAAGAAGATCCTAAGAGCTTTGGATGGAAAATATGATACC